>WPIO01000563.1:0-25312 GCA_009760855.2 Cristatella mucedo
CATTTATCGTGAAACGCTTTCGCGTTTTTTTCGTGCGCCGCTTCAGGCCGCTCGAACATGTTGGAGTCTTTCTCGGGGGATGGTATTTTCGCTTAGGGGCAACTCTACGCGGCCGTTTCATGGGTCAGTCATCCGTATAACATTTGCTTTGCCCTCAAACACAATCCACATTTTTACGATGACAAAAAAACGGTGTACCAAGAGTTACTAGACATGTAAGTCTATGTAAACTATTGTATTTCTACCAAAGACTCTGCAAAGTGAGTCCACAGATGTGAGTGTGTGTGTGAGAGAAAGAGAGAGAGAGAGAGGGGCAAACAGACAGACAAAAACAAGTGAGCTCCACATTGCCGTTTCTCTCTCTCCTCTCTCTATTTCTCTCTCCTCTTTTCGTTCGCTCCTCTTCTCTATCTTCCTCTCTAGCTCTCTCTTCTTCTCTCCTCTCCCTCCTCCATCCCTACCCTCCCCTCCGCTAGTGTAGATCCTTCACCCCACCTCCCTCCCCATCCCCTACCTCCATCCCTACCTCCCTCCATCCCTCCCTCTCTCATCTCCTATTCCCCCCCCCGACCATTATCAAGTGGAGGATCCGGCTGCAACATATACATCTTCTCGTATTGCTTTTCGTCGTCCGGCTTGTTGCGACTATCCACAATTGATTTGGGAGTTTATCCAATCTACCGTTTGCGTTTAGGCGCTTTGTGACCTTTCGAGACGTTGTTTGGGCCATATTGCTGTGCCCACACTGGGTGGCACGATGCAAAGATGCCAGGGGAGGTGTGATGCCGTTTGCAAGCGTCCAGTTGCGAGCACAGTTCTCTGTTGTTGCACACCCGTTTTTTTGACAATGCTTGACTTTGCGGCGCACTGCGCTCGATTGATCCATAGAGGATAGTTTGTCCCGCACCTTCTGAGCTCTGTTCATCACCGGCACTTCTCTCCTCTCTCTTTGTAGACTTAAAGCACCACAGTCACGAGGAGATGGTGAGTTTTTCTGGAGAGCCTGCATCGGGAGCACGAATATCACTCGTCTCTACAGCATTGGAAAATCCGTTAGGAATCGCGACTTGTGGGTGATAGAGATCACAGACAACCCCGGCGTACACGAGCTCGGTTCGTTTGCCAGCCACCACCGGTTGCCTGAGGCTCGTTGCACTTGCATCCAGTGTGGTGTGTGTGTGTGGTGTGTGTTTTGTGTGTGTGTGTGTGTGTGTGTGTGTGTGCTTGCGTGCGTGTGCGCACATCCGCACTCTTATCCGCGGTCTCTTCTCCTCATCTTTTCACCGCCCTCTGGCAGCCAGTCAGTTGTGACTGAGCCATGTCCACTTGCCCTCTTTGTTGAGAAACGGATAATGCAGCCGGTGTGCAAGCAGCAAGCCTTGCTGAGAGCAAGCCTTGTTCGAGTCATATGATTGGTTGGTGATGCGATGTTCTTTGCCCGCTAGCTGCTTCACCGCAACAACCTGTAGAGCTTGCTTCGATAGTGCACCAGTTTGCGATTCCTATGCTCCTGAAGGCGAGGCATGTGTGACACTTGTGAATATAGCCCCTCATACGCTACATTATTTGCTATCTAAAAAGTTTCTAGGCACCTGGGGCAACCAGCACAGTATTTAACTCAAGACGGTGCAAGATCTAGCGACAAACTTTTCTTATGAAGCCAAGCTAGCAAATTTTATTAATTACGTGTAATTAAGTGGACCTCAGTCATAATTGGTCGAGGCACCACGAGTGTTGTATTAACTTCTCACAATTGCCTCGGCATCGACTAATCAGCTTCCGGCATGTTTCCGGAGGAATGCCGCCCAGCAATCCTCCAAACCTCTAAGAACTCTTCGGTTTTTCATTGAAAAAACGGGGAACTCTGTCCCTTGGAACATGGGTCGACTTTGTCCCACACATGTGAACCACTGCATGGCCTCAGTTTGCTTAAAGCGGTAGTACAAGGGGGTTCGTGAAAAATTCTAAACTGCCATAGCAGTGTGCTTTGGATCGTAGTCATGCTGCCAACAGCATGATGCTTCCTTTACAGCATAAGTAGGGTGGCTAGAATGAGATTAAATACTCTGATGGGGCTGTAATACTGTGTAATGTATGATTAATACTATTATTAACTGAAGTTGAGCTCGTGAAGACCATGAGCAGATGGCAAGCCAACATTGTGCATAATGTTCAATATAGACATTCTGATTCACGATTCCTTGAATCCTGTGCAGACACCCAATACTCAGAGTTGAAGAAGCAATCCAAAACAGTTCACTTCCACCACCGAATTTCACGAGTCTTTGTAGACAACCGGCAGAATGTGCTTTCACGCATTGCCCGGCAAAACTTGTTTTTCATCCTCTTATCAAATTAAATTTAGACTCATCAGTCCACAGTACTCTGCTCCACTGTGCAGCTGTGCAGTGCTACTATCAGCAAGCAAAATCCAGCCTTGCTTTTTTTTACTGCACAATCAACAATTATGGCTTGCACTAGGCCACCTGTGCTTTAAATCCTTGTCCTGAAGCCATCTACTCACAGTATTTCGGCTAAGCACGTTCTGGTAGCTTGATAGAGACTCGGGCAATGCAGTGGCTAACTTTTCTTTCAGAGCCATGCTTTTCAGAGCCGCTTCTCGGAGTATTTACTCGAGGGCCGCCTAGCCAGGCAGTGTCTCCATGCTACCATAGTCCAGGTGTTTTTTTTATTCATGCTTCTATCCATCCCCTCTGTAATCTTCAAGCGCCTCGAGATTTCTCTCGTGTTTTAATTGCCATTCTCTGTCGACCGACATCAAAACCTGCTTACACCTTAATCCAAGAGGGGGGGTTGTAGTAGTCACGTGACACCACTTCTGTGTTCACATGGGAACCTTTGACTCGGTATTTGGCAAATGTGTTTACTCACGAAGTCAAGCATAGCAAAACTGACTAAGGTCAAAATTATATTGACAGAGTGTTGCAATTTAATAATAAGTGTAATGTATTGGTTTACTTGAGTGTGAGCATTAGCAACAACTGAGCTCAGATCAATGCACCCACATCGTCAAGCTTGGCCCAAAGCAACCTAAACCCTCTGGCAACCGCAGTTCCTAAGCACTCAAAGCTTGGAAAATCACTACCGACTGACATTGCAACATCCCCTGACTTGACATTTAAGTAGGCTAAAAAACCAACCTGCTCCTTACAGTATTTGCTCTGTTCACTTGAATTATCCTGTATGCGTTCATGCATCCTGAAACTGTGCATGTCATCGCTAATCAGTTGACATGCTTGCTTGTCAGCAAATGTAATTTACCTTGCAAGAGATTTAATTTTTTTATATCACTGCATCGTGATAGATGATGTTTGTTTTTATGAGTAGTAGTATTATTACTGGTATTGTCATTATGCCCCATCATATGCCGGATACCCAGGATACCTCGGGTATCTGTCTTCTTCTTCGAGCTTCTGCTCATCGTTGAGCGCTTGCAATAAGGTGTCAGCCACACCTGTCTGGTTCCTTTGTGGGCTCCCAACTCAGTAACTCCTTGCCAGCTTTTTGGTAGAAGGCTCTGTCGAGTTTTGGATAGGTCTACAGGCTGTTCTTTTTCACGCGGCGTTATCCAACTGCATAGTGCAGTGTTGGAGCCTTCCCACTCCCTCCGGGCAGGAATGCCTGAGCAGCAGCAGCGCACGCTGCTTGGCGCACCGAGTAGAGCACTGGGCCTCTCTCAAACTGCCACACTCTCTATCCGACCGCTTGTCACGCAAGAGTGCCCCGGCCCTGTAGTTCGTCCTTAGCCGTTCGCACGCAGAGCAGACGAGCCTGCAGCTGCCGTTGGCTTTCTCCGCTTTCAGGTGAGCCCGAGTTCAAGTACGTGGGCAACATGCACGGCAACGAGGTCGTGGGCAGGGAGCTGCTCCTGGCGCTGGCCACGCTGCTGTGCGACAACTACGGCACCGACCACATGATCACGGCGCTCGTCGACGAGACGAGGATCCATCTTATGCCGAGCATGAACCCGGACGGCCACGAGATGGCGCACGAAGGTGGGTGCGGGTGCGCTTGCACTCGCTGCTGCCGCCGCCACCAAACGCGTCGTCTGCCTGCACCGCCTCCGGCTGCGCAGAGATTGCCCGCCCGGGTCAGCTATCCTTCCCGTGCCGTGTCGAGGCCTCCTACCGATGGCGCTCCCATGAGCTCAGCATCCGACACGCCATAGGGCGGTGGCGGCCCTGCCGGCGCTGCTCACTGGGCGGTCCTGCCCGCGCCTTTGCCGGCGGATGCGGCTTCTCGATGCGGACTCTTTTTTCTCTCTCTCTCGGTCGCTTGCGCTGGTCACCTCGCCACTGCTCGGCATGCTGCTCGGGCGCCGACCGACCGAGATGTGTGTCTATCCGCCGTGCATGCGCAGACGACGCCCTCGGTTACGTGGGCCGTGGCAACGTCAACGGCATCGACCTGAACAGAGATTTCCCCGACCAGTTCGACGAGGCCGGATCGAGGAGCTCGCCCCAGCCCGAGACTGCAGCGCCATGAGATGGGATCAAAGAGTACCCGTTCGTGCTGTCGGCTAACCTGCACGGAGGTTGGTGCGCTTGCTTACTCGTTCACTCAGGCTGCGTCCCTTGCGCGCAGAGTCCTAGCTGGACAGCTGCGGCCACAGCTGGTCAGTGGTCGAGCTGAGGTGGTTGCCATCATAGTGAGTGGCCCAGCCAACAGTTGAACAAAGCTAAGTCAAGAGGGCCAGAGAGAGACGGAGAACAGAGAGAGAGAGAGAGAGAGAGGGACGAGAGAGAGAGAGAGAGAGAGAGAGAGAGAGAGAGAGAGAGCAGAGAAGAGAGAGAGAGAGAGAAATTTTTCTCTGTACGAGACCCCCTGTGCATGCTGAGGTGCAAAATCAGGCGAGCGGCTGGCTGTCCGACACGTGTTACGATCGCGTGTATCGTTGGTGGGAAGGGGCAAGTTTGTGCATGCATCATCGTCATGCCGAGTCGTCTGCCTCTTTTTCAGGCTCTTTTGGTCGCCAACTATCCGTACGATAGCTCGCGTGATAATCTGCCTCATCTGTCGGCGTCGCCTGACGATGCAACATTTCGGCAGCTGGCTGAGGCCTACTCTCGAGTAGGTCGGCGCGACGCGTTCGTTATCCTTCCTCGTCTTGCTATTGAGCTACGACTAGTTGGCACGCATACTGAGCAAAGCTGCTCTGCTCAAACTGCTCTCCACCGGAGTGTGCTTCCAGTGTGCTCCTCTGCCTTGCGGTGATCGCAGCAGCTGTAGGGTTTGCTCGTGTCGTCTTTCGAGCGCTACTCTCTCATCATCCCTCGTGGCAAGCTTGTCTGCCATTGGCTTCGTCAGTAGCTGAGGTCGCTGCCTCGTTCTCCACTTGCGTAGGCACACGCCACGATGCACAGCGGCTCGCCATGTCCTCTCGTTAGCAACGAGCACTTTGACAAGGGCATAACCAATGGAGCCGCCTGGTACGTTGTCAAAGGTACGTTATTGTGGCCCAGCCCTTGAGAGCGTGCCTCCGCGAAGCTGGTTAGCTTGGCCAGGGCGGACAGCCTCGAGCACGTAAGATTCTCGTGTGAGAAGGTTTGGTTTTTTTGTTTTTGGCTGGCGATGGCCTTGGCGATGCCTCTCCGCCGATCGAGCGTGCGCACCACTGTACCACTTGACAGGAGTCGGCAACATTTTGGAAGGTACCGCCGCTCCGATTTGCTGCGCAACGGTGGTCTCGATTTCTAAGTGACTTGGTGACTGCGCGTGGCTGTCTGTTTTGCGATGCAGCTGCTGCGCTTGCTGCGGCTCAAAGTATTTTTTTTTGCAAAATTGCACGTCAGTGGGCCATTTAAAAGAGGCAGTTGCCAAAGCTAAACTATCCGAATTGCTAAAACCAAAGCGAGTTGACCATCTGTGGCATGCACAAACAATTGAAAAGCATTGGAAAGTGATCGTGCTTGTGCAAAAATTATTCACCACAAGGAATAGCATGCCATCAATAAATTGGGGGTATTCCAGATTAATGATTACCTTGAGTGCGCATACGAATTTAAAACAGGAAGGCTTGCATGCAGCAGTCTGGGGTAGCGGCTTGGCCTTGAGGCTGGTGAAACCTCGAATTGTGGCTCCCGTGCTCCCACCCTCTAGACAAGGATTATATTGGAGTTTGTGTAAGTTCCTGTGTAGACCTGAGAATTTCTGTTTGGTGGTTTGATTATCCTACAAGCTGAGCAATATTCACTTTATGTATTCGTGTTTTTTTTAAAGTCTCTAACCTCAGTCTGATAGATGGTGCAATCTCATGATTATCCTGCCTGCTGTGCACCTAAACTAAGTATAATTGCTTACTTGTAGCATTCGAAGCGCATCAATCCAGCGGCATAGTTAGACAAGGCTAGTTTTACAAGAGCACTCTGTCAAGGCCCAGTGTGCGCAATATCGTCTGCATGCTTCCAGACTCGGTTACTGCAACATGGCTTGCCGAAAGTGTGACTATATTTCTTCTGTCAGTCGTTGCAAATCTTTGCAGCTAGGCTTGTCTGTTGTGAGCGTTGCAGTTGCTACATCACACCACTTCTCGCCGACCTGCACTGGCTCCCAATCAAGTAGCTTATTGCTTCCATGTTCAGTCACTCCTACTTCCTTTCATTCTCTGGCTCCGGCCTACCTATCAGATCTAACTTACTAAACCAACTTACTAGTTACGTGCAAACCAAGTGTGATTCAGAAATAGGAAAACCTCACGCTCGAAATCGGCTCCTGTTGAATCCGCACAAAATCTGTGTTCTGTTCCAAAGTGACCTTATTAGACCACCACATCAGCTCCACAGTCACGTCTGCCTACTTTCAGCTACATAAAATTGCTAAAATTTGGGCATGCTTAGACAGGGATACTACATCTAAATTGTTCCACGTATTTGTGACATCCCCTGTCGATGTCGACTTCTGTAACTCACTGCTTACTGATCTACCGATCGGTGCAATCAGGTGCTTACAGTTGGTGCAAATTTTTGCAGCTAGGCTTGTCTGTCGTGAGCGTCGAAGTTGTCACATCTCACTCCTTCTGGCTGACCTGCACTGGCTCCTAGTCAAGCATTGCATTGATTTCAAGGTTCTGTCATTCACTTGCAGGTCTCTTCATCCCAGCCTACCTATCAGATCTACTCCCCTGCCAGACTAAGCATCGTACGACATTAAGGATGCTGTGGGCCCTTCTTTACCGGGCTGCAGCCCAGTTTGGCAGCAAGTGCTTCCAGTTGCAGTCGGTCATCCAAGCAGAAAAATCAAATTCGTCTGTTGACACGTTACATTCGGTGTCGGTCGTTTTCTGTCGGTATTGTCTATTTGTTAGCATAACATGGTTGGGCCTGCGCACCCAATTTCGGGATGCGTTGCACATGCAACCTTGGCTACTTAATCGGCAGGACAGTTATGTGTTACAGGAAGAACAGCTTGAAGCATTTGCCACTGCTGCCTCGTGCAGTGGCAATGTGAGCCCTGTGGCTTTGATTGCGACTTTCCAACCATGGGGGTAGTGCTTTGCATTGTTTTGAACGTGGTGATCTTAAATTTTTTGGATTTTCACGGACATGTCAAGAGGGAGCCAGGAGATCGATTGCCGTGATTGTTATCGGTTGATTGAGATCCAGATCGATCGATTGGCGATCGATCGATCGGTCTCGACGTCCAGAGGGAGCCAGGAGATCGATCGCCAGGAGATCGATCGCCAGGCTGGCTTGCCGTCTGCCAGCCTTGCTGGTTACCGAGATCGGCGCCGGGGCTTCGAGTAGTCTCGACGGCTGTGGCGGGCTGGGACAGTGAAAGCTGCAGGCTGTGGCATCACGGGAATCTCATGTGTACGTAGATAGCTCAGCCCAGTGGCAGGCAGGGAACAGCCATGGTCCTTTTCCTAGCCTTTGGTAGGTGCAGTGCTGTTTTCTGCAGGTGCTTCGACCGTGCCCATGGCTAATGCCTTCACTTTCATTGCTTGCAGGTGGAATGCAAGACTGGAATTATCTCCAAACAAACTGCTTCGAGCTGACCTTGGAGTTGGGCTGCAAAAAAATATCCACTTGGCCAAGAGTTGGTGACTTTCTGGAACGATAACAAGTTTGCCCTGCTGACCTTCATGGCCCAGGTACTTACCCTGTTGTTGGGCTGCCAGCTGCCTTGCTGGCCGGTTTACTTTCTCTCCCCTCCTTCTGCTTCTGCTTCTGCTTGGCTCGGTCCTCCCTTACTTCGGCTCGAGTAAAGCTAGCATTCGTTAGCACCGATCTCACTTATTCAACTACGTCTCTCCTGCTGCAGAATGTGATTCATCCTTTCCAGCCGTTGTTTGGTGCGCTGGGCAACGTCCATGCTACTCACTGCCTGCGCCACCCTCTTGTCTCAGCTATGCTTCCCACTTTGTCTTTGTAGCGTTAGTTGAAGTCTGTTGGCTACGGTATGGGCACCAAAAGCTCTCCTGTCTTACACCAAATTAGTCGTTGTGGCTTTATGTAGTTACAGTCGTACATTACATGATATTAAATATGGACTGCTCAAAAGAACAATGCAATCGTTAAATTCTGAGGATTGTGCAGTGCCGTGTTCAAGGATCTGGCCATGTCAGCCAATTGTTCACAAAATTCGGCTTATTTCCCCATGGCACGCGTTTAGCCATGCTCGACCTTGTATTCGTAACACTCTTAGCAATCGGGGCAACTACCTTTGCGGTCGGCCAGAGCACTTTGCAAAAGCGCTTTGCTTAGCTCCGATTGGCATAGCCACAGCGAACCACCTGGCCAAGATAAGCAAGGGGTAAGACAGGGTAAAGGACATCTATAAATATGGAGGTACTGGAGAATAAGTCGACAGCCATGGTCCATATTAGCAACGAAGTGAGGCTTGAGAATTGCCTAGCCCAATGGCAGACTGTGGCCCGAATAGCAAAAGCTCAGCGCTCCGTTTAACTACTTTTGAGCCTTTGTGCTCCAACCTTTTTAGAGCAGTCGTTGGCTTTGAAGATGCCGCCGAGAGCTCTTTTACCGGAGCTTTCAGTGTGTGTGTGTGTGTGTGTGTGTGTGTGTGTGTGTGTGTGTGTGTGTGTGTGTGTGTGTGTGTGTGTGTGTGTGTGTGTGTGTGTGTGTGTGTGTGTGTGTGTGTGTGTGTGTGTGTGTGTGTGTGTGTGTGTGTGCTTGCTTCGCATGTGCATGCATTTGTGCACATGTGTGCATGCCTGTAATTGTGCTGTAAGTGATGAGCGGTCGACTGACTGTGTGTCCGCGGCACGACCATTTATTGACCAGGTCGTTGCCATAGAAAATCAGTAAAACTCGTTAGTGAAAAATGTACGAGTTCACCATACCTGAGCATGTAGCGGATAATTTGTATGGGCAGTGCAAGAGAAGCAGGCAGGTTTTAACTTATTTATAAATGTCGTCAAGTCCGGGAGATGCGAGTGACAAAACCTTTCGACGTTCACTGCAAGCAAGTCGTACGTGCAGTTTCTCACCAGCCGTAATCAACTTATTGCACAAGCAGGAAGACCTGCGAGGAGTATTGGGTGACAGAAGTTCTAGACGCGGTGTAACCAATGCATGAAGCAGCTTGTCTGTGGAGACCTCATCTAAGCAAGTCGGTTGTTTTTGCGATGTTTCATAGCTAAAACAAACTATGCAGGGACCTGACCTTGGATCACACAGGTCCACAGCCCGACTAGTCCACAGACACAACAAGAGTGCCCTCAGCAGTGAGTCGTCTCCCTATCTGGAGGTTTGCCACTGTAGTGGCCGGTGGCAGCATAAGTGGCTCGTTGGTTTTTTTACTGCTAGCTCGCTAGCTGCCTGTGCCTGCTGCAGATCATTGCTGCAGATTATTGCTGAGTCACTGCGTTGCAGGTTCACACGGGCATCAAAGGTTTGGTGACCGATCGCTTCACCGGCAAGGGTATCCCCGACGTCCGCATAACAGTTGCCGGCATCGAGCACTCTGTGTACACGGCAGCAGAGGGTGACTACTGGCGCATGCTGGTGCCAGGCATCTACACAGTCACTGCCCAGCATGTTGAGTGTGTGCTGCTGCTGCTTGCGCTGCGACAGCGATGCAACGTGGCAACGATGTGCTTGCTGGCTGCACAGCCTGTGCAGCTGCCACCTCGGCTGCATCAAATAGAAGGGGGGGGGCGCCACCGCCGCCTCTCATTTGCAGGTACCTGACAGTCACCAGGCTCGTGACCGTCCTGCCGGGCGCGCCAGCCACCGTCGTCGACTTCCCCCTGCTGCAGAACTTGTCGAGCTGGTCTTTGGCGAACGATTTTGGCATCGCACACAACGTGGCTCCCGTCGACGTCTCGCCGGCAGATGTGCGCCAGCTGCTGATGGCGCTCGCCGGCGACAACCCGGAATTAGCCCGCGTTGTCACACTGTCACCTGTGCCCGTGCAGCGGCAGTCCAGTGCCACACCCGGACAGCCGGCGGGCGACGCTGGCGCCACGGCCGCACCGGGCCTCGTGCTGGCCGCCACGGCCTCGGCCGTGCCGCGAGTGGCGCTGCTCGGTGGCCTGTACGAAGACGAGGCATCCGTCGGCCGGAACTTGCTGGTGCGGCTCACCAGGCATCTGGTGGAAGGCTATCGAAGCGGGGACGCCGTAGTGAGGCAGATCCTGCGCGGAACGCAAGTGTTCATCGTGCCGCAGGTTCGCTACGGCCGGGTGGCGGGCGCAGCCGCCTCGGCGCAGTCCACTGCAGCACCAGACGTTCCTGCGACGTGCGGCGAAGGCGGAGCCGGCAAGGAGAACAGAACTCTTGTCAGCGGAGATGCAGAGCTGGATGCACTGAAGTCGTTCATTCGCTCGAACGGCATTCATGTGGCTCTCAGTATCGAAGCTGGTGGCAGGGTGGTCAGGTAAGAGAGAAAGTGAGAGATGAAGAGAGAGACAGAAAGACAGACATGCAGGCAGAGACACAGAGAGAGAGAGAGAGAGAGAGAGAGAGAGAGAGAGAGAGAGAGAGAGAGAGAGAGAGAGAGAGAGAGAGAGGAGAGCCAGAGACTGAGAGAGACTGAGACACAGAGAGAGAAAGAGAGACACCGAGAGGGAGAGAGAGAGAGAGAGAGAGAGAGGAGAGACAGAGACTGAGAGAGATAGAGACTGAGAGAGTGAGACACAGAGAGAGACAGAGAGAAAGAGGGGGACACAGAGAGAGAGACTGAGAGAAATTAAAGCAGCATGCCGCTATTAAGTATCAACTGCTAGAGAGAAGAGACAGCAAATGAGCAAGAGAGAGAGACAGAAAGAAAGAGAGAGAGAGAGAGAGAGAGAGAGAGAGAGAGGAGAGACAGATACAGAAAGAGAGACAGAAAGGGAGAGATAGAGGGGAGAGAGAGAAGGAGACAGACACAGCGACAGAAAGAGAGAGACGCCGAGAGGGAGAGGGAGAGGGGGGGAGAAGGAGACAGACACAAAGACAAAAAAAGAGAGAGACAGCGAGAGGCTCGGCAGAAACCCAGACTGACTGAGGAGGATGATTGATGATTTGTTGATGACTGATGATTTTTTCAGAGCGTTCCTCGGGCTTGGACCTCGAGTTGAGGGGTCATTTTATGCACCAAACATGAACTGGCCAGCTGCTGGTCTCCTTGCACAAATGCTAGACATCTCCAGTGTTTGAGCGGGTTGTCGTTTCTTTTTGACTGCCTTCTCACTTCCTCGGCCGCTCGTGCCCATACTTCGAGGTGCCACCGCTGCTGCAGCAGCAACACCCAGCAAAGCGCATCGGAAGGCGAGAGTCTCTTGGGCCAGCAGAACTGTCACACCGTGCAGACACCAGCTACACCTCCGCCACTCTTGCAGCTGCTGCTTCACTTAGCTCCGTTCTTTCATTGGATAGCAAGTTGGTGGTTTTGAACCGCGTGTCGGGTTCTGGCTGAAACTCGCCGCTCGCTCGCCTGCTAAAGGTGATCACGAGGCTCCGATCCCTCGGCCGAGCGCTCTTTGCGCCGATGCCCTTCGGAAAGTCGCCTTTGCGGTGCCATCTTCGGCTTTTCCGCTGCCACTCTTGACGTCGTCGGGCCGTGCGTGCACTTGTGTGTGCGCATGTTTGGTCATTGCTGCTGCCGGCGCGAAGGCACGTGCAGCCTACGCTGCAGTCCGCTTCGGTCGTTTGGTCTCGTTGCACGGGTTGTGCAGTGGCAAAGTTGCTCGAGGAACTGAGGCACGATCCTGCTGCCACAGCCGCCCCTTTTGACGCCGGTCGTCTGCGCTGCCGTCCTCTCTTTTTTCTCCCGAAGCAGCACTTGAACGTGTCACGCCGCTGCTCGTGGTTCCATCCGCACACGATCCGTTTGCTGCGCAAGTCGGCCAGCCTTGGACTGTGCCAGTGCTCGTAGTCACTTCAGGCCCCACCCACTGAGCTGAATGGCAAGTCCGTGCCGTCGGTCAGTCAAGTCAGTTCGTCTGCTTCGAACGACCCGCTTTATGCGAGCCGTTCAGATTTGCTCCCACCCCGCGGTCTTCCGGGCGTGGCAGGTCACTAATGCAGGAAGAGCCACACTTGGCCTTATGTACGCCCTGGTCGTGCAGCCCGGCCTCCATCCTCCCTAGTGGAAGCAAGACTGCATTCTCTTCTCGGTCTAGCCTTTTTTTCTCCTCCTCGTGCGCTTGTTATGTTTCGGGCAACAGAAGCACGCTGCATAGAGCCGACACTGTCTCTTCGCTGAGTAGTTTGTGGGCACAGTTCGTTCGAGGCGCGCGAAGTCCGTTCGAGGGGCGCGCAAGGCTTGCTCGCAGCCCTCTCGCAGCACGGTACGCCCTTCCGTGAGGCGGCTGCTGGCTGAGCTGAAATGGCACGGCGCGCTGCCCAGGTATCCGCTGGACGAGAAGCGTCGAAGTCAGGGCCGCCTGAGCGCAGCCACCGAGGACGAGGCTGCTCTCCAGATGCTGGCGTCGACGTACGCCCGAATTCATCCGACAATGAGAGCGGGCTGCCCCGGCCAGCCAGCGTTCGCCGACGGCATAACGAACGGCGCCGCTTGGCTCGAGCTGGCTCGTGGCTCGCTGCTCGACCATGTCTACGTGACGCAGCGAGCGCTCATGGTAAGCCGCAAGCCGTTGCGGCCTCCTCGTGCCCCTTCTCAGGTTTCTCCGTGGACGCTAGATAAGCCGCTAAATAATTCCTTGGCCTTCCGAATAATAATTCGTAAATAATTCTAAATAATTCCTTCTGTCTGTGGCTGGCGCTTTTGCTCTGCAGGTCCCGCTCGCTGTGGAGCTCAAACTTTCGCAACTTTCTTATGCGCAACGACGTCTGTCCTCTCCGGCTTACGACACTGTGGCGCATCATTTCTAGCCATCTTTTCTAGGACGCCACTACTTGCCAGCCGCTCGCTTCCTCGACTTGCCCTCTACTTCTTGACTTGGTCTGACTGCGTCTTCGGTATGACTTCTTTTGCATGAGATGGATTGTGTGTGTGCAGGCTCGTGTATGCTCACCGAAAGCCGCTTTGGCTTTTGGCTTGTTTTGGCTGTTGAAAACTCTCCCGCAAAACACCCACATAGTCGTTGTGGCCTTGCTGAGCTGCTGACTGGGATACGTTACATTACATTACATAAGTGGTGTCACTGCTGCAACCACCACCACAGCTGTGCTGCTGCGAGCATGCCAGGCTGGTCGTCACCTGTTTGAAGCAGTTGTCATTCATTGCTTTGCGCCCAGTAGCCGTCTAGTGCCTGTCCTCCTGGGTCTTAATCCAAGCGTAAGGTGCTCGCATTTCGCAACCCAGGTTCTACTCCTTCAGCAGGCAACTCTTTATTGCCTACTGCAAGTGTTGTGATTGCCGCTAAGGCTATTATGCAGCTCTATAAAAAATGAGGCTGACTGATCAGCTAGCCTTTCCTTTACTTCACTTTACTTTAGGCTTAGTTTACCCTAGATTATCTGTCGTGTTTCAAACGCTTGTTGCGTGCTGCGCTCATGCAGAGGAGGCATCACCGGTGCAGCTGCCAGTCGTGAATGATCGTTGCGTGAATGCCTCGTGCTCCTCCGGACGCCGTTGCTGACATTTTCCTATGCGACATGGCGTTGCTGCTGGGACCATGTTATTCATTTCGTTTGTTTTTTCAAGCATGATTTTACTCACCTTTCGATTGCTTTTCACTTTACAGCAAATGTAAAGCGCCTAGAGAGAGATTAAGTTCTCTGAGGGCACTTTATCAAGTGAATTATTATTATTAGTTATTGTTATTGCGGCACAGTTGACCCGTGGCTGTTGCCACAGTAAACGATCAGGTTCGGTTCGACACAGGTCAGCAGATAGTGTCACACACTGGCCTCCGACATCGCAGCTCGGTAGCTAAATTCCCAGACCCCCGTGACGTTACACCTGGTTCGGCAAACGTTTGTCTCGAACCCATTTACATTTGTTCGAGCATCGACATTACTTTGAAGCTGTACAGCCTGCATGCACACAATAGCCATAGCCTTTCTCATTCGAACTTTTGCCCCCCCCCCCTGCTGGTCGTGGGAGGTAATGGCTTGTGTATGCGTCGACCGACTACGACGAGCATACTGTGCTGTGGGCAGGACGTCTAGGTGGCCGACCCTGGGTGAGCACTGCAAAATCACTGGGCATCTTGCGTGCCCAGTGATTTTGGCGCTAGTCTGTGCACTAGTCTTGTTGCCTTCCTTGCAGGATCCTTGCGCTACTTTGACCGTACTTCCTGCCCTCCAGATTGATCGGAAGCATCGTTCTCTCTGACGTTTTATTGGGTCGGGCAGCTGACCAAAGAAAGCCCGACGGTCCACAATTCCTCGGGGCCTGTTTTGGCCAGTAAATGCAGTGGTATCTGGCTGTGGCCGGTCGACAGCTGCCAAGCCACGATGCATGCCAGTCATTGGGCATGTGCCGTAGTGCTAACAATGTTGAAATTGCTAACATTTTTTATTTGAGCTTCGTAAGGCAAACAAGTCTCTTTCTGGGCTCTGCTCGTAGGCTGAAGTAATAACGTGGCATTTGTGTAATGCCATAATAGAGCTGAATCTCTTCCTAGGCTTGCTGCAAACGAAGCATGCTAATTTGTTAGTTGATCGTATTCCCATTGTCGGGATGCATAAGCACACACAAAGGACAGTTTGAACCGACGAGGCAAATCCTGTGAAGTGCAGAGGAGTGCGTTTTTAACTTCTTTTTAAATGTGGCCAATTCAGGGGATGCCGTGACATCAGCTGGGAGTGAGTTCCTGGCTGCTTTGGGACCATACGAGCTGAAGGCATTAGCTTCTAAGGACTTGAGATTGGTTCGAAGCCCAGCTAAACGACTAGAGTCAGAAGAGCTTGTGAAATCCTTGAAATCCTTTCAAGTCTCAGCTCCAGACGCATTTTTTCCGGTTTGCTCTCCCTTCGCCCTGGCAAACTTGTCTTTATGCTGCTGTGTGTTTTTCGTGCGCACCTGTGCGTAATTGAGCGAACGCTGCTTACTAAAGGTCTTACTAACCAGTTGCCTAGAGCGTCTTCCATGTTTGCTGTAGCATGCTGGCCTAAGAATGATACTCGTCTGTGTTGACTTGCTTAATATTTAATATTAGTATTTAATGTTAATTACATTAGGGCGCGACACTAATCCTTCGGTATCGATTCTCTTCCAGCAAGTTGTAATGCGCCTGGTTTAGCTCTCTTCGGTCGGGATAAAGCGACATGTTACTATTGTTATTATTATTATTATCGTTATTATTATTAGCAGCAGCAGCTGTTGCTTCGAGAACTTGCTCGTTCGTTGCCTGGCCAACCACGCAGTCCTTTCGTTCTCAAAGGCAGCTCTCTCAAGCTCAATGCTTAGTTGCCCTGCGTGTCACGTGGCATTTCGGCTGCTGCTTCTTGACGAGCAAGATGGGGGGGCACAAGCTGCGGTGGAGCTCTCACTCCTCGAGGAAGTGGATTTTTGCTGAGGGCCTGCCTGCACCAGACTGGCATGATCGCTTCGCCTGCCAAGGGTCAGCCTAGGGCTATGGACTAGCTAACGTTTGCCTCGAGCTGAGCATAGTCGGAACAGTTGTTGGCTTATGCTGTGCCTCTGCAGCCTCGTTCCTGACTCGTTTTGTCGTAGCAGCCTGTTTTGGCCCAATGGCATCGTACAAATGGAGTTGCCTTGCTGCGGATTTTCCGGCAGCGAGCCGTTTCGGCCGCTTGCTTGCTCTCCACGGCGGCAGCAATGCCGCATTTAGCACGTGCCCTCCTTCCTCTGTGCTTGCAGCTCGCCGCGCACGTGAGCTGCTGCAGCAGCGTCGATGCCACGACGATGCCCCTTCTCTATGGCGAAAACCTGCCGTCGCTAAAGGACTTCCTCGTGAAGTCCATGCAGGGTGAGCGTCGCCGTGCGGTCGTCGGCTGCCTGCCGTCTGATGGCCAGTCGCACCCGCGCTTGTCGTGTGCCCGCTTAGCGTGCCGTTCGCGGCGGCTGCCGCCTTCATCTTCGTCGCTCCGAATGGCGGCAGCCATTGTGACCTTTGCCCTTTCAGGCGTTCACGTGCAAGCGGCGAGCGTCCAGCCGGGTGTACCGCTGACGGGATGCAAGGTGCACGTTGACATGCTCACTCTCGAAGCGGCTGGCAATAACTGTTCGGTGTACCACGTGCTCACTCCCGGTCGGTATGCCGTGGAAGTGTCCGCCGACGGTACGTGTCGCTCTGCGCCGGCTGTCCAGCAGTGACTGTAGCCAGTGATGTGGCCTGTAGCTGCGAGAGGCTGCTGCGGTGTAGCCAGCAGTCTGTACTCGCTGCGGCCCACCGAATGGCTAATGGATGGAAAGTGTGCGAAGAGAATTTGTGCTAAGAAGTTGTGTTAAGAAGTCCCCCCACCACCACCACCACCACCACTTTCTAGTGGGTGGCCTCGTGAGAATGACCTGTAGTACTACACTCGATGGCCCTACGGAGCAGCGCTGTAAACGTGGGTCACGTGCTACTCTTCTTCGGCGGCATCATTGGTTGCTCGTTTTTTTTTCCTGATTTTGCTTCAGCCTAGCATTCGATTTTTGCTAGCATCGTGCTGTGTGGAAAGCCGAAATGCTCGAGCTCACAGCGCTTGATGTGTCTGTCGTCACGTGGTTGGCGCTGTGGGTACCTGTATTGTGCTGGTTATCTTACCTTCACCGCCTTCCTTGAATGGATAGCATGAAATCCCTCGAAGAGAGGCTGCTGGAGCTGGAAACTCTTTAGTATAAAGAAAAAAACGCATCGGCAGTATCGGCAAGGCTCCGAAACCTGTTCAGCTTTTTTTTTTATTTACTCCAAGTCAAGTGAGACCCTAGTAAGGCTTGCAAGTTATTTAAAGGTTTGCAAGTTTACAGCTGCTGGCTCGTTGAACGGTAGGTGTCTCGTAAAGTACTGCCCCACCAGGCCAAGCATCGTACCACTCGCTTTTCAGAAACTAGCTGTTTACCTGTACCTCGTACAAACCTCAAATAATGTGGAGACCGTGCATTTAGCTCGTATGCTCCCAAAGCCTAGAACTCATTCCCGACTTGACTCACTCACGATATCCCCTGACTTGACCACATTTAAAAAGAAATTAAAAACTTGCCTAGTTATGACAGCATTTAGTGGGTCCCTGTCATTCGTCCTTTATGTGCTTATGTGTGCTGACACTGTGCATGCTGCCACTAACCATACTTGCATGCTGACCCTGTACATGTCACCCCTAACCATCTGATTCTTGTTGTTTATTGAGCATGCTACTATTAACCATTCAATCATGCTTCCTTTGCAGCATATGTAAAGTGCCTAGAAAGAGATTGAGTTCTCTGTGGGCGCTTTATCGTGTGTTATTATTATTGATATTATCCGTTGGGGGCAGAGACTTAAGTGGTGTCGTGGTGGGGGTCGTTTGGTTCAGCCTCGTGTGGTAGCCCTTTTTTTGCTATTGGGCATGGAATACCGACGTTATGTGCTGCCAAAGTTTGGCAGCACATAACGTCATGTCAAGCTTGCCGAAAGAATCGCTTAATGCTGCAGGCTCACTGGTGCTATGCACTGGCATGTGGCTTCTTATGGGATTCCATCGATTTAGTGTAAAAGCAACCGGACAAAAGAAATGCCGATGGAAAAGTATCTGGACATCTGATGTGAATAAGGGATTAAGTCGGGGTCACACAATGTCCAGCTGGCTTCGTGTTACACCATGCTGTCACAGCAGTACTCTAGCGATCCAGCTAATGGTGGCGAATTTTCTCTCCACGACTGATCGATACGTTGGTGTGCTGAAGCAGTGGAGAGTGCTCCTTCCTGCTGTCGTTAATATTGCGTATGCCATCGTACTTCAAGATTGGCATCAGCGTTGGACCTGTCGCGTTCGGCCTCTTTTGGATTAGGGGCCTACTTCTAGCATTGGCACTATTCAGAATGCAGTGTCAAAATCCTTTTAGGCTGTCATGGTACAAATGGGTGTAATTTATTGTATAGATCATTTAGGTTGTAGCAATAACGAAAGTAGTAAGGCATCTTTCTATTGTCATCGGATAACTTAATTACCTCTTCCTTAGCAGGAAGTCAACTGCTTGGCGATAATAAAACACGTGAACAATCGTAGCACACCCAAATGCATTCGAGACAATTGACGCTAACGAAGCATACACCATGAGGAGGAGTGGTGTGCGCTTAGTTCGGCTCTAGCATTTTTTAGTTTTGCATCTTCTCATGAGTCACTGTAGTCGGTCGTTAGCCATTCGAGTACACTTAACTGCGCTCTTGTGATATTTGCACAGCAGAACGCTGCTTGCCTAATGTTTGAACAAATTGGATGTGACCAGAGTAGAGTGGTTCTGCAAAGGAGGTCTGCTAGAAGCGAAATGGAGAACCCATCATGTTCTTCCCATTTCCCATGCCGTCAGGCAATGTTGGGCAGTGTGTGTGCGCGTGCGTCTGTGTGCAGCACTCGACCAGTCTCTCTTCTAATCGATTTGTCTCAAGGACGATCGCGTTGAGTCGTGGCTGTCTCGACTTAGCTTGCTTTGCTTGGCTATTAGGTTACTATGCAACCACCAAGGAAGTTATTGTGGAACAGGACGTCACTGCAGAGTTGAGCCTTAGCCTTCAAAACAAGAGGTGAGCGACCTTTTCTTCCATCCGTACAGCGATCTGGACAAGGTCCTCAAAGCCATGGAAAACAAATACAGAGGGCTTGTCAGAGTTCAAAGGTGCGTCTCAGTGCAAGCTTGCTAACTCTTGTCACGTGTGCTTCGATCCTCTATGTGTTTGTGTATATAGTATATCTCTGTGGCTGTATATGTGTATATAGTATATCTCTGTGACTGTATGTGCGTGCCTGTGCCTTTTTTGTGCGTGTGTGTTGTGTGTGTGCGCTTGCGCGCACCTCACGATCGAGAGAGCTTTGCGACGTGGTGCCTTTTTTCTCTCGTTTTTCGTCTCATGTCTGTCCTTGTGTCCGATTTGCGTTCGGTTTGGAAAGCCCCGTGCGTGCTCGCAGCGCCGCCTAGTGGGTCCATCCATGCCCCGTCACGCTGCTGCTGTCGGCGAAGGGGCGGCTATCATGCTTTCGCAGCCCAAAGGCCTCGCATTTGCATCTGCGCATATAGTGTGTAGCCCCAAAGAGGTGCCACTGAATTCGTGAAGTTTTTGTTGACAAATAAGCATCGGCAAGAGCAGCGAAGACCGCGACCTGTTTGTACTACGGCTGACGTCAGACGGCACTGCTGCTGCTGTCGCCGGCCAGCCCAAGATAAGAGTGGCCATGCTTGCCGGCGTTGGTGGAAACGAGGCTGTGGGCACCGAGCTGCTGTTGTCTCTGGCAGATGATCTGCTGAAGAATTATGGCAACGATGTAGTCATCACCCAGGTGAGCGAGCGCCTGAGCGCCCATCACGGAGGTCGTAGGAAAGAATCGTTTCGAATGAGCTAGCACGCTGCCAGTGTCTGCTAGGGCCGCTAGGTCGTTTGCGCCGTGCACGTGTTCGTTCGTCGACATACATGACATAGCACTTGGCAACAGCCTGCACTGCCCACGGAAAGGGCAGACATTCTCTCAGTCTTCATTTGCTCTGCTCCCGACTACGGCTTTTGCTGTTTGTTTGTAGCTGGTCGCCAACATCGAACTGTTTCTCGTGCCACTTCTGAACCCCGACGGTGCCGAGCGGAGCAGCAAGACCTGCTATGCCACCGAAGGAGCCGGAAAATGCTCACGGAATCAGCATCGATCACAAATTTTCCGTGTGCGTACTCCTCTTGAGAATTTTTCAGCCGGCCCAACGTTTACGCTAAAGGGTCGTGCCATTGCACTGAACGTGGACTTTTTTTTATTTTAAGTTGTGATCCCAAGCTGCAGCAATAGGAGCAGTACGTGCGTGCATGCTGAGTTGCGTGGGGATACTTTTGCATGGATCGGGAGGGGGGTGGGAGAAACACAGAGGGAACAAGCAAAATTAAAACTGAGACAGATAAACCGGCAGGGAGGGACTCTATGACAGGCTGAGAAAGATATACTCCCAAAGCCTAGAACTCACTCCCGACTGGCGTCACGACATTACCTGACTTAACAGTATTCAGTGGGTTCATGTGATTCGTCCTTTGTGTGCTTGTGAGTGCTGACACTGTGCAAGCTGCCACTAACCATATTGCACGCTGACCTTGTGCATGTCACCTCTAACAATGCTATGCTTGTTAACATTGAGTATGCTACCAAACTAGCCGTCCGATCATGCTTCTTTTTGCAGCATACGGAAAGTGCTCAGAAAGAGGTAAAGTTCTCTGAGAGCGCTATACAAATATATTTATATTATTACTATTATTATTATTATGATTATTATTCCCCATCCCCCAGTAAAACAAAAACGCCTTGGAGACAACGGCTTGTAGGCTGAAGTGTCATTTGTCGGCGCCTGCTTGCTATGCGTGCCCTCATGCAAAAAGCTGGTGGTGCCGGACTGTGATTGGGTCCTTGGGCGCCCCTTGCAGCCGCCGCTACGTGGCAGCTGAGCTGGTTATGCACCGATTCTGCTTTCAGCCATGTACGAGAATGGCACTCAGAATCGGCTGGCCGAGACCGAAACCTACGCTCTGATGCAGTGGTTGCGCCTCTCGCAGCCCACCTTCCTGCTGGTCCTTCGCGGCGGTGCCCTGGCTGTCGTCTACCCGCACGACTATCGTCAGCCTGACAGCGTCGGCAGTAGCACCAGCAACGGACTTCGAACGATGCCTGGTAAGAGCACCTTGGTCGATGCCCCACCCGTGAGGGAGGGAGGGAGGCGGCTCGGTTGGGTCGCTTGCCAGCTCGCTCGCCAGGCCGCAGGCTGCAGCTTCAGCAGGCTGCAGCTTCAGTCGACGCCCGGTCTTGCTTTGCCCAGCTGCAGTCATCAGAGCACCGGAAGTGGCATCGGTAGACCTTGCCGTGCTTCAGCGACTCGCCAATGGCTACACTGGCCGAGCTCGGCCTCGGCGCCGCTGCAACCGGCAGCAGCGCTTCGCTGGCCGGCGCTGGCAGTGGCGGCTTCAACCCGTGCAAGCCGCCGCCAAGTAAGTGTCCGGCGGCCAGCCAGTCAATGGTCGTCGTCGGCGTTGCCGCTGAAGCCAGCGCTGAGGCAGCGGACCGCGTTGGCTGCCGGCGCCAGCTCGGCTGGAGCACACGCCGCCTCCACCGCCGCTGCAGGTGCCACTGGCGGAACGCTGAAGGGGGCGGACTTTGCTCCTCACGCGGGCAGTCTCGCCGACTATGCCTACGACTTCCTCGGCATACTGCCGCTCACCGTTCTACACCGAACTGCTGTCTCCATCCGCCCGCCAAGGAGCTGGACCATTTGTGGAACAAGCACCGGCAGTCACTGCTCGGTGCTCTGCGCGAGGTGAGGCTGCTACGACGGCACGGTTGGGCTGCCACACCGTCGTTGCCGGTGCGGCAGCCCGGCTATCTATCGTTCGTGCTGGCAGGCCGTGTCGAACTCGGAGCGATTGCTGGCTTGCGTCCTGCCACGCGAACGCAAGGCAGGCGTCGGTCTGTCTCTGACGTAAGCCGACTGCCAGCCGTGCCGACTTGCAGGTGCAAAAACCGGGGTGGACGGTGAGCTCGAGTTCGGCTCATGGTGCCAGCAATGATGTGGTCGAGGTCAAGGTGACCGTCGACGGCTCTTTGTGTCTGGTTCAGCATCAGCTGGGCTGTGCACAGCAACTCGAGCCGGTTCTTTGTTTGCCCTGGTGCCTGGCCAGTACTTGCTCGTCGTCGATGGACCCTCGGTGCTGCGCCAGCAAGTGGTAAGTGCAGGCCGAAAGTTGCGGGCTCATTGTATCATTGCATCGGCGGCGCCCCTATCCGCGAGAATGCTCTCTGCATAAATAGCAGCTGGCCCTAATGCGTTTTGCGAAAATAAACTAACTAAAAAATTAAATTAACTTAATTAAAATTTAAAATTAACTCGAAAAGAAGTGAGGCCAGATGTTGGTTTCATTCCTTTGCTGGTGGGAGGGGGCCTCCGGTTACACCTCTATTCCCACCACCCTTGTCGGAGTTTTTGCATGTGTGTCAGGTGGCATCCACCCTTTAGCTTCCCGAAGGTCTCGGTAGTTGCCAGCGCCTCGGTAGGGTGCAGCTGCCGTCCGGCTGCTGCGCTGCTGCTTAACGGAAGCTGCGGCCGAGCTAGTCCTTGACCGGTTGGTGGCGTGGCTGCTCCTATCTGCACTGGCCGGGGGGGGGGGTGGCGGCGGCGCCGGCGGGTTGCAGTCGCTTCGGCTTATCGCCGGCCACCTAGTCGCCATCCTTCTCGGCAGGGAGCGAGTCGGCAGCCAAGGCAGCTTGAGTCAGCCCCACATCTGAGGAAAAATGCTTGCCAGGATGTGTCCTATGTTGGCTCATCCTCTGTGTTGTTGCCCAACTCAATTGAGGCTGTATTATAGTTAGTGAAGTAGGATAGAAAAATGGTGCCCTGTCAAAGGTCACAGCAGTCTACCGATTCAAATGCCCAGCTGGTTTAGTCCAGTTTAGTTTAGTCCAGTTTTAGTCCAGTGGTTTAAGGTGCTGCCCGACCAAGGGTGAGGGTGAGTGAATTCGATATACCCAGGTCGTGGGCTTGAGCCCCTGGCATATGTAAACCGCCGAATAGAGATTAAGTTCTCTTAGGATCCTATACAAGCATTGTGTGTGTTGTGTTGTGGTGTGTGTGGTTGTGGGTGTGTGTGGTGTGGTGTGGTGTGGTGTGTGTGTGTGTGTGTGTGTGTGTGTGTGTGTGTGTGTGGTGTGTGTGTGCTCTCGCTTGAGTTTGATTCGTGCGTGTTGCCGTGCGCCAGTGCAGGAAAGTTCCACCTAATCCTGGCGTCACAATCACCATTGTTTATTCCTATTGTTTGCCTTCTGCGGTCTCAGCGCGTGCAGCACGTACCTCCTACTTCCTCTCCCTCCCGCCTTGCCCCCTGCAGCAGTACTGCTGTCCGTACTTGCTTTTAAGTATCATTCTGACTGGCAGAAGACCCGCTTCCACTCTGCCTGCCGGCCGAGCTCCGATAAGGACCGCCGAGTTGCCTCTCGAACAGCCCGTGTCTTGCCCATTTCGTGCCAGAGTCGCCCTCGTCATCGCCTCCTTTGCGGCCTGCGTGACTTGTTCGGTGTGCTTTCTCTACTTTAGGGGCTCGTCGTCACGCATGTGTCAGGGAGCGCATCAGACCAAATGTGCGACCCGAGGACGATATACGGGATTCCTTCAAAGCTCCCCTTTCAGATCTACTCTTTTCCTTTTCGGAATAAAAAATCCAAACGGGACACGGCGGGGTCCGTTGAGCAGGTAGCGGGTATGCCTAGCTCCGTGCATCCCGTTCACCTGGCGTACCCGCTGGACCGTTCCTGCATACTTATCAAACCGAGCTCTGGCTGGCTACGCGCCCTCCCCGGGGGAACTTTGGCAGCTTCATGGCATATGGTTGTTTCCACTCTTACTCACGTCTTGACTCCGAGCACAACGTTTTTTTGTTTTTTTGCCTCACGGCTACGTTTGGGCGGTGTGCTGGTGGTAACGGACCTTTGCTTCTGCTGTCGTTGCCGTTAATGTTTGTAGCCACTGCCCTTGACGTCCGTCCCAATGTCCGCTGGGACGGCTGGGCTAGGTAACGATCTTGTGCCAGTAAACCCTCGACTAGCGTGCCCTGCAACTTGGCTGGCAAATTGCTCCATCGCACTGGTTCCTTAACTCTCCGTGAAGGGGCACTTGGTGGTGGCGATGGGAATAGGTTGCAGGTCCTGGTCAATTGCCTTCACTACTGGGCCGGTGAACACTGCATGTTCGCCGGCCAATCACAGAGCGCTTTACGGTGCATTCGTCGAGGCGCCGAGCACATTTCAGCCTGCGGTCGGTCCGTCCGGCTTGATGCCCGCGTGGTGCGCCTGTATTATAAAACCGTACGCAGTATCCGTTTAATTTCTTGGCAACAATTGCTTGCCATAAACCGGCATGGCGGTGCTTGGCAAGTATGTACTGCAGGCGGTTTGTGAATGAAATAAGTGTTCTGTCGTTTGTGTACGACATCGGGGAGCTGGTCTCAACGAATTCCGCATTGTTCTATGGCGGCCAAATGTTTTTCCAACGCTGTGCAGGGGCGGATGGTGGTTACGGTATTGATTTGTTTCTGCTGGAGTGGCCACCAGGCTGACTGCTCCGGCATCCTACCCATCCCGCGTGTCGTGGGAGGAGATATCTGCCCGTGCTGCTGCTTGTAGATCTTACCGTTTACTGCTTTGCTGTGGCTCCAGGGTGTGGCTCCTTGTCAAGGCATTGCCGCCGCCAGGATGTGCATGCGAGCCCTGCTTTTGCCGAGAGCGGCCATCTTCACTTGCTTGGCTGCCTCGTGCCTTCTACCCCCAATGCCTTGTTAGCTGAGGGTGGCTTTGCATTGGGCAGCCCATCTTGCGAGCCCGGCATGTCACTTGCCTGCTTTTTTACCAATCTTTGTGCGCGCTTGGCACTATTGACGGTGTACGGCCTTCTGTCAGAACGGTTCTGCAGCAACCACTTCTGCGTGGATACATTTGCGGCACTTGCAGCAAATATTGTGGCGCTATCAATGTAGCAGTTTAACTTGAGCACTAGAAGATTGTTGGCAAGTGATCAATTTGCCCGCTGGATAGCGGTCGAGCTAGAAAGAAGAGTACAGGATAAGGAATAGTTCCCACGACTGCACAGGAAGAATGCAGTGGAGCCAGAGAATTGTATGTATGCTACCAATAATGGAATCTCTCTTTAAAGGGAGGACTAGCCCGTTAGGAAACCACCGCCACGAAATAGTCTCATCGAATCAAGCCATCTTGACTGCCTTAGTAGCTGCATCTAAGCGAAAATGGTTGCCTCTACTAGAAAAAAACTCCTTGAATATGGGATGCCG
>WPIO01000564.1:0-25287 GCA_009760855.2 Cristatella mucedo
TTTTTTTGACAGGGATACCGCATCTAAGTTGGTCCATGCATTCGTGACATCCCGTCTTGACCTCTGTAACTCACTGCTTGCCGGTCAACCGGCCTATGCAATCAGGCGCTTACAGCTGGTGCAAAACTCTGCAGCTAGGCTTGTCTGTAGAAAGCACTGTATCGACTTCATGGTTTTCTCACTCATTTTCAGATTCTTTTACTTTGGCTCCAGCCTACCTACAAATCTACTGCCACACGATGCTAAATAAAATAAGTAAACAAATCCTAGATGATTAAACAGCCTCTTTTTGAATAGCCACAGAAGAGCCCATACAGCTGTCACCACCGCTTGCAGTGGCGATAAAGAATCGCCAACCACAGAACTCGAATCCATGACGATGGGACCGAGGTCGTGAAAGCAACCACCTTACCTAGTGTGCCATCACGGCTCATCAAGCGCTAAGCATAGTACCAACCGCTTTTCGGAATCTAGCTGCTTACCTACATCTCATTTAAACTTCAAATCTTTTAAAGACCGTGCCTTTACTTCGTATGTTAATAATAATATTAAAAATAATTCACTTGATAAAGCGCCCTCAGAGAACCTAATATCTCTCTAGGCGCTTTACATTTGCTGGAAAGTGAAATGCAATTGAATGGTAAGTAAAATCATGCTTGAAAAGCAAATGAAATGAATATAATGTTCATAAAGCTTGGAATTCACTCCCGACTTACGTCAAGACCTTCCCTGACTCGACCACATTTAAAAAGAAACTAACAACTCACCTATTTATGGCAACTATTAGTGAGTTTCTGTGATTCTTCCTTTACATGCTTATGTGTGCTGACCCTGTGCATGCTGCCACTTTCCACACTTGCATGCTGACCCTGTGCATGTCGCCATGTTATTCTTGTTGTTAATTGAGCATGCTACTGCTAACCATTAAATCATGCTTTTTTCGTACCAAATTTAAAGTGCCTAGAAAGAGATTGAGTTCTCTGAGGGCACTTTATCAAGTGTGTTATTATGATTATCATTATCATTATTATTATTACGAGTTATCTCTAATGAATTTACCCGGTTCCTTTCCAGCAACTCTAAACTGCCTAGAACCAGATTTAGATCTCTTAGGGCGAAACGCAAACGAATTATTATGATTATAATAATCAGGGTTAATTATTATTTCGAGCTTAGTGTAGCCTCCAAGTTTCGCCTGTCTAATGTCTTCTAGGGTGAACCTACTACGATTCAATGGCATGGTAGCAGCATTAAAACTTTTACCAACGAGATGTAGGGCAAGACACTGGTCATCAAGTGTTTACACCTTTGTAATCACGAACTAGGGTATTGACTTTCTGGACTCAACAACTGCCTAAAGCTCCAAGATTTATGAATAATTAAGTCATGTTTCAGAAATTAGGTGAGTTATTACCTTGCAAACCCAAGGTCCATGTGAGACTTCTTATATAGAACTCGCAAGACTGGCACATAATAGCTGCTTTGTAATGCAATTAAAAAGCTCACAATTCATTGCCATTAGTAGTGGTTCAGAAGGGTATAGAGTAGAAGGAATGCAAACTGAATTTTGATTTCAATTAAAAAATATATTTTGAGAGATTGGTATCTATCTATGCAGTTTATTTGAATTCTCAGCTTTCAAGATTCGTGCATGGCAATTCAATCGTAGGTCGAAATTACTCTATACTGTGACTTCACAGCATCAGACTTTACTATTTACGGAAAGCATTGTTCCTGTTTACTTGACCAGGATTTGTACTGATCCGAGAAATGGTAAATGCAGCTCAACACATTTTGTAGTCAAGATTTTCAGAGATACTCTTCTCAAGGTCCCAGCTGTTTGTTTAAAACAGCCTAATACTTCAAGCCTGTGTGCGAAATTGAAGGGTGGAACAAAGCGCTCGCCCATCTGAGTAGTCTCAGCTCTGGTGCTGCAGCAAGCCGACACAGGCGCAACGTGTACCTCTTTCTTAGCAAGGGAGGTAACAATGGCGTCGGTAGTGCAGTTGTGGGAGCTTAATTCTGGGAAACACTCGAGGTACCAAACAGGGCATCTTAAGTCCTACGTGGCTACATCTCAGGCCAAGCTCTCCTGCACCCACCGTTAAACCAATCGGCAAGATTCGCTTTAGCTGGCGTTGGCAGAAGCGTTCGGTCATGTATCGCAAGGCACAGTTTGCACAAGGCTTTTTCTAACTGAGCGTCCAGGCCTTCGTGTGCCACATATGTTTCTCTCCATCTATGATAGTAATTAAATGACTCCTGGCTGGACGAGACCACCTGAAGAAACGCGCCCAGGTCACGGAGTGTCGTAAAATTCTCGGCATGAATAAAGGAGTTGGGCGGTGCCACTGCTTTGTAGTAGCTCATAGGAGCACCCATCACGATCGGTATGGCTCCGCCCGGCGAGGCGAGTACCTTCCAAAACTTCTCAGTGACGTAATCAGGGCACAAACTATTCTCAAAAGCCAAGAAGAAGGCATAGCTGGAGCTAAGCTCCATTTCACAGCCAGCGCCGTCATTAGGGCATGGTTTTAACCCCACGCAATTTCCGAATATATCAACCTGAACGAAGCTGGACAGCTTTCGACGTAGTTTATTCTCTCGTCGTTTCATTTACTGACTAACCAATACGCGTACGGTTTTCTTTTCTTGAAGTCACCTTGCATGTTTTCTATTCGGTAAGGCGTCCTCGTCACCGGCTTATTGTTACCATAGGTAATCATCAGCTCGGAATCGTTGCTGTAAGTAATAGTTAGGTTGAATATCAAGTTGTAGTCATCTGAAATGCCAGCATTAAACGGAGACTCAAGGTTGAAAAGAAACCAGTATTGATCTGGAGAACTCATTCTTGAAGGAAGATTATAGATACTGGTGTCACGGGCATGGAAAACTACAGCGCTGGCAAGACCTGCTTGTTCTTGTCACTGGTATAGATGCATGAGTGGCGGCCGCATGTGGAAGGAAACCTACTAAGCGGGAAACGATCGAAAGATTCTTCGAAAAATCCGGTCCAAAATAGAATTACTGTTGAAGAATGTGTTTCATTATCTGAGATTTAAATATTGTGGACAGACCCACCAACGATTTCAATCAAGTCGCTCAAGCTTCGTCTCTTTGATAAATAGAAGTAAATAATAAGCGTGAGTATGGTGATGGCTGTCGAAATCCGGCATATCTTCGGCAGGCTTTCAGCCTGACTGGTTAGCGTTGGAGACTCCATGCAGCAAGTGGTTCTAGTAATGGCGGCCTGAGAAAAAAGAAGTGCTTGCAATGTGAAGAGATCTTGTGCTTATATCACGGTTCAGCATCACCACTCATAGCAGCTGCGTACACTTATTGTAAATTCTAAAGATGCAATAGTAATATGGTTCTGCAATGATAGTGATAAGAAGACACTTTTGTAGTGTGAAGTAAATCTCTTTCTTAGCCCCTAGCATGGGCTGCAAATGATACATGCCACTGCAACTGCCTAAGCATTTAAAAAGCAACTGATAAGTACGGAGCAAATGGTTTGAGAAACAGATGGTTACTTGGCTTTTTTCCTTATTTTTATCTTAAAAGCGAGATATTGCCGTCTGCAGTAAGACTGGACGCTTAAGAATAGTTTTGCCTCAAATTGTAAAGTTTTTGAGAGGATAAGCAGAATGAACTCCGTCAAAATAGCCGGTAGTTCGATGCCAATCTTGGTTTGCAAGTACAGAATTTCAGATACGTACGCACAAGCAAAAAGATGAGGGTCTAAATGTGAGTGACAAATCTTTGAGGTCGACATGCTCCTTAATGGAGAGCCAGTGTTGGTCAGTGAGTAGTGGTGTAATGTGGCAGGTGCAATGTTTACGACAGACAAGCCTAGCTGAGGAGTTTAGCATCATAGAGCACACACGTAAGACGAGCTTCGATATGTGAATTACAGAAGTCTTGATGAGATGTCGAAAATGCATGGATTCTCGGCGGTGTTATCCTTGTCTAAGCTGGCACTAATTTCTGCGATCGTATGTAGCTGAAAGTAGGCAGACTTAAATGAGGAGCTGATGTGGTCCCCTAATAAAATGTTACCTTTTTATCAGGATATCTAGATTTAGTGCGGATAATAATGATAATCATAATAATGTTGTACTTGATAAAGCACCCTCAGAGAACTTAATCTCTTTCTAGGAGCTTTACATTTGCTGCCAAGTGAAATGCAATTGAATGGTAAGTAAAATCATGCTTGAAAATCAAACAAAATGAATAACATGGTTTGGGGTGACATGCACAGGGTCAGCATGCAAATGTGGTTAGTGGCAGCATGCACAGTGTCAGCACGCATAAGCACGTGAAGGACAAACCACAGGGACCCACTAAATGCTGTCCTAAATAGGTGTGTTTTTAAGTTTCTTTTAAATGTGGTCAGGTCAGGGGATGTTCTGACGCAGGTCGGGAGGGAGTTCCAGGCTTTGGGAGCATACGAACTAAATGCACGGTCTCCAAAGGACTTAAGGTTTGTAGAAGGTATTTCAAGACTGTCGGATTCCGAAAAGCGGGTGGTACGATGCTTGGCCTGATGGGGGAGTATGTCGGATACTACATGAGATATGCTTTCTGTAGCGAATTTGGATACCAACGATTCCAATTTCTTAATAAGACTAGATTGTATCCTAACTATTAACGTGGGTTAATCAAATTTGAGAAATCTTGCTGAAATCCAAGTTCAAAATTCAGCAACACATACTTAAAGAAGTTAAGAGCATTGTGTGTGCTGAAAATCAGGGAATTAACAAAGTACGCGTACAGCTGTTTGCAATCCAGATAAAAACTAAAGAATAGGTTGTGCTTTGCAATAAATTCGGAATTAAGAAACGTATTCCTTGTGAAGCGTAGATTTCAAGTATTACCGTGGGCATGCCAGACTTCCAAGGCTCCTTGGATGAATAGAAGTGGAAGAGAGATAGAGAGAGAGAAAGAGAGAAAATGTGTGTGTGATTGAGAGAGAGAGAGAGAGAGAGAGACAGAGAAGACAGAGAGAGAGAGAGAGAGAGAGAGAGAGAGAGAGAGAGAGAGAGAGAGAGAGAGAGAGAGAGAGAATAAATTGGGATAGCCAGTCGATCAAGCGCAAATTCTCCTGGTGCTCCATCTAGTTACCTTCCTACCATAGCGCCCGGTGATGTACACCGATCTGACTTGGGGCTATTGAGAGGGGGGCTTTATTGGACAGTGCTCATCAGGGTGGCTGAGCATAATTTTGCAGGTGGTTAGCAGCACCCGAGATTCCAGAATCAAACGAACACTGGCAAAATACGCCAGCACGAAGCACCAGTCAAAGTTTGTTTTTTCCGGGCTTTATTATGCATGAATAATTTGCATTCAGGAGTTTTAACATGCAGTTGCAGTTATATTTAAGTGGTAGAAAGCATTTATTGCAGATTGCGTCTGTAGATTCGCTTTAGCCTCACATGGAAGCTGAACACCCACGTTATAAAAAAGTAAAAGTTGACAGATTTAACATCTCCATTTATACAGAGGAAAGAGCTGTAGCGGCTGCACTACGCAGCGCTGGAAGTTAGAAGAATAATTGCTGTTTCGCCTGCCACTTTCACTGCAAACATACAGTATGGCGTAGTAAGGAGCCAACTACTGGTCGTCCAGTCGTCAGCTGCAGACCCATGCTACCGGCTGAGTCTGGTCCGACTGACTGCCCCACTCCTTTCCCCGGCTAGGGCAGCAGCCTGATCAACCGTCTAATGCAATGTCTCAAAAAAGCCTCGAAAACTAAGTGAGTGTTAGGCAGAGATTTTTCTGTACTATACTCAAAGCCGCATGCAGCTTGCGGTGCGGATGACTACCGAAGATGACATCTGCTAATCTAACATTCAATTGCTGAATGAGGACATCATCCGGACATCCTAATTTCTTTATAAGAAAAACCTCAGGGACCGTACTTGGTTGGCTAGCCACCATCTGCCCTCTTCCTCGATATTATGCCCGGGTTTCAGCACACCATATTTCACAGATCCATCCTTCCTGTCATGAAAAAACCTCCGGAACGCCATCGAATCGATTTGCACCTTGCACCTAGGGCACAACATTTCTTCCAACCTTCTCAGTCTTCTCGTGTCCCGTGTAGAATGCTTCCACAGTCAGTTTCTTCCGAAGTGCTAACATCTGATCATATTTCGACATGTAAATGCTTGCTGACTGCTGGCAGCCTGATAGAATGAACGATATGGCTGCTGCATAACATTTCAGGCACCTTACATTTTTTTACAGAGTTTCCACCTAACTATGGTATACGGTGCTGGGTCAACTGGTGCAACTGGTCATGCTCAGCTCAGAGCAAGAAGGCCAGCCGGTCTGGTTTCATACGTCCGAGTTCGGTTCTTGTGCTCTTGAAAGGCAGAGCCAATTCCCTAAATGTCCAACTACCCGCTTGCAATTTTTGCACTGCCTCTGAATTCCACATTTTCTTCTAAACTTTAACTATCTCCGAAACTACTAATGGATGTTTTTCTTTCTCTCTAGTCGATCTCATCATAGTTTTTCTGTGACACCGGCCTTAGTCCAGAGGTTTCCCAGTTTAGTCCTTTCATGGTGATGCAAAATCCAAGCTTCACTACACTAGATTTAACAGGACATACTGTCTTAGTAACTTTCTAAACATTGTACTCCTCAACCATGTACCTAGTTGGGAGACCCAAATTGAAAGATATTCGACACAATGCATTCGGTTTTTTGAAGTATTCGGTTTACGTTGCCATTTTCGGATGTCACAGCTTACTTCCCACTCGAGTTGCTCCACCAGACTCAACGAATATATATAAATCCAGAGTTGCCATTACAATCCTGGTAGTAGGCTGAACGGTAGCACAAGAAACACCCCATGCTTCTCTTGCAGACCACAGTATGCGTCAGTGGCTCAAATCGTACTCCAGCAAACTTGCTAATATCTTTTCCGAGAAACCTATCTCCTAGATGGAACGAGTAATGTAATGTGTCTCCGTCTGTAACTCCACAAAGTCATAAAGACCGCGTTGGTCTTGACCAGAAGAGTTTTGTATAGCTCACTCACAGCCTAACCGGCGTTTGATACGCATTCGGTAGCCAACAGACTTCGTCTCACACAACAAAGAAAACGTGGGAAGCATATCAGAGTCCGGAGAGCAGTTGAGGTAGTGATTAGCATAGAAGTAGCAGTTCAGGACCGCTAAAAAGGATGAGCCATACCCGGCAGTAGGAGAGTAGTTGTCGTTTCGTAAGAATTGTGGAAGCAAGTGCCACAGTCTAGGACCTGCAGAGCTAAAGCTTCAATCGCCAACGGTCTTTACGTGTAGGAATGGGACAGCTAATTTGTTGTCCACACAGTACCTCAGGGCGCGAACAGGCTGAAACTGATGCAGCAGTTCAGCTAGGTACGAAGGAGCCAAGCCGTGGCGGGCCTTGTGCGTCAGCGTAAGAACTTTGCTCTGTATCCGTTGCTCAACCGGCAACCACCCTAGCTCTTTTAGTAAAGGAGAAGTGTGCTTAAACCGCTGGGACTTGAAGACCAGCCTTGCAGCCATTGTCACAGACCGCTGTAGTGGCATACTAGCTTTCTTTGGCAGCCCAGCCAAAAGGGAATTATAACAATCAAGCTAAGACAGAACTTAAAAGCTAGTTAAATTGTTTACAAGCCACTGAGGGAGACAGCTCCTAATCTTGGATAGGGATCAGACGTGATGGCTAGCTGTAGAAGCAGTCATCTGAATGAAGCTTTTACAATTGAGGCAGCTGTCGAAAACGACACCTAAATTTCGAGCACATGGTGATAGTCGCACAATTGCATCACCTATTGGAACAGCAAAGCCTTTTAATCCAGCCCACTCGCTTAGGGCGTCCTATGAGCAGCAGTTCGGTTGTATCATCATTTAATTTCAGAATGTTTTCCGACATCCAGGATCGAATATCGGCAAGGCAAGCATTCAGTTTCTCAGTTGTTGCAGCAGATTCCGACGATTTGAATGACAAATAAAGCTGAGTATTATCGGCATGAAAGTGACATCCTATTCAATGGGTCGTAATCACTTTTTCCAGAGGTTGTGTATAAATGAAGAGCAGCAAGGAACCGAGTACAGACCCTTGAGGGACTCCACATATGACCCTTCTGGTGTGTGAGACCTGACCCCCACACGACACGTATTGAACACGATCAGACAAGTACGATTTAAACCACGCCAGTGCTTCATCTGCCAGACCGATCGTTGTTCTCAATCAATCAAGCAGAACTTCGTGATCAATGGTGTCGAAGGCAGAAGACAGATCTTGCAAAGCTAGGGCAGTGAAACTGCCGTCGTCGTTGCCACCTAAAATGTCATTGTTAACACTGAGAAGAGCAGTTTCAGTGGAGTGCTGCCTCTTGAACCCTGATTGAAATGTTTCTGATATTCTATCATTTTCAATATTTCTACCAGCTGCTCTGCAACAATTTTTTCAAGAATCTTTGACAAGAAAGGCAGAAGGGAAACTGGGCGATAGTTTACAAGAACTTCTGTATCTAATCCAGGTTTTTTAAGTATGGCTCGAACGATTGCCGATTTGAAGTACTTGAGGACGACCCAATTTCCCAGAGAAGCATTAAAAATCTTGGTTGTGGCAGGGCTAAGTTGGTCTGCCAGTGAAGACCACAGAGAGGAAGGTATAGGGTCTTCAGGAGACGAGCTCGTTTTGCTAGACCTTATTAAGGTAGCCACGTCGCATGCAGAAACGTTGGAGAACCTTTTAAGGAAGGTCACAGGTTGTGGAACAGCAATTGCTTTTGTCGGAGGGGCTTAATGGAGGCACGAATGTGCGCCATCGTTTCAGTAAAGGAGGCTGAAAACCTTTCTGCTGAGCCCTTAGTATCTGGAGAGTCAGACCTCACAGCATTGGCCAGTAAATTGCTTACTGTCTTATAAATCTGTTCAGGGTCCGACTGGCAGGAATTCAGCTTTCAGATGAAAAATAGAAGCCTTGTTTTTTTAAGCTTCCGGGTGTAAACACAAAATGAGTCTTTGAAATTGACCAGATCTGCAACAGACCCCGATTTCTTGAAACCACGTCCAAGCCTGCGCTTAACCCGATACATCTTTAGGATTTTTTGTAAATTAAAAGGAATCTTCACGACTTTGAACACGGATAGAATTAATGCGAGCATGCTTGTCAAGAGCACTGGAGAGTGTCGTGTTCATCGCATCAGTGAGGGTATCGAGGCTGCCGGTCGAGTCTGAATGCGAATCAAAAAGACCTGCATCACAAACAGATGTCTAAAACGTGTCTATGTCAATGCTTTGTAAGTTACGTCGTTTGACAAGTTCGACATTACCATGTACGTACAAGGGAGCAGGAACCGTTAACAAGACCGAACAATGGTGTGAGAGGGTGAGTGGGCCCACCACATGGTCAGTGGGGAGGACATCCTTAGTGATCACGAGATCTAGAATATGGCCACCGACGTGGGTGGTATAAATAACGTGTTCGACCAACCAAAATTCTCTAGACAGTCAAGAAATGAGCGGACCTGGCTGTTACTAGGGTTGTCAACGTGAATATTGAAGTCTCCTACAATCAGTAACGGCCTGTCACACACAAATACTTTAGCGAGGAACTCTGAAAACTTCTCTATAAACAAGTTTAGACAGCCAGAAGGAAGCCGGTATATCACAACAGTGAGAGGCATTGTCTTTTATGAAGACCTGATTGCAACCGATTCAAATAATGGCCCATGCGAAAAACTGCACATCTTATAGCCAAACGATTCGCGAGAAACAATTGCAACCCCCTACCAACCTTGTGCTCCTCCCAAGGCTTTTAATGGGCGGTCCATCCATAAGTGGTATGCATAGCCCTCCAACCACAAAGCCTGCTTTCGCTAACCTGCCCCTCTCCAGAATCAACGAACGACTCTTGCTAATGTTGAAAACTATCTGATACTACGTGAACCACTCAACCAAACACTTCAATGACCAACTCACCTAGTCGGTAAGCAGGGAATGATAGTTTTGTAACTCACGAGCTCTTGCATTTGTAATAAACGTTCATTCTCGGCTCCGGTTATATTTGAGACTACATTAACTACGTACAAGACTAAAAAGAATTGTATAACAACTTCAGATAGTAGTGTAAAGATAACGTAAAAATCTGTGGTGAACCAAGCAATAGTCCGGCTTTTTTATTTCTTTATGTTATGGCAAGCCTCAGCTTTTATCTCAGCTTTCGTGTCTCCATGCTGCCATTCTTAGCAATCCTCTACAGAAAGCAGCAAGCCTAGAATAAAAATCGATATTTTGCTAGAATAAAAATCGATATTTCCCCATCTTCATTGCTCGTCAAACGCATTAAATCCGAACTGTCTTCACTTTGTATTAGGGCCTCAGAAAATTTGCGGCTAGCGATATGACCACAGCTTTGGTTAGCCTCATGTAAAAGTGCTTAAACCGACCAACGTGCTGAAAGAGCACCACAGTCGGCTAGCTTTTTCCAGCAGCATCCATCTTTGTCGGATAAATGTTGAAGCCGTGCTTCGTCTGAAACGGCTATCTGACAACGAATCCCACAAAACCTCGAACACCAACCGTCACCATCACCGTTTTTAAGCTGCTGCCTGTATGGATTTCTCTCTCCCTCTCTCTCTCTCTCTCTCTCTCTCTCTCTCTCTCTCTCTCTCTCTTTAGAGTGTAAGCTCCTAAGTGGTTCTTTTACCTTCTAGCTGGCTTCTGTCCTACCAGTGAATCTGTGAAAACCTTTTGACTATGCAAGCCGACATTTGAGCACAAAGAAAGCAAAGCGAATTGCCCAAGGCAACAGCACAATGCAGCCACAGAGGTTTAAATGAGAGTAATCTCTACTTCAAGATTGCATTCCGCTCGGCAGTACTGCGACGCAATGAAAACAAGAATAATCTACAGAAAACCTCCCAAAAAGCTGAGGGCTACTGCTGGTTGTCCAGGCACCAGTTCCAGACCGATGCTGCAAGCAGAGATTAGGTTTGATTTTATTACTCCTCACTTCGATCGTTCCAGTAGCCTAATCAACTGGCTACCCAAGACGACTGGTGCGAGGCTAACATTCGGATACCGAGTAGAAGCTCAGTATCTGAATGTTAGACAGGCAGAGTGAAAAACTGTTGCTCTTCTTGCTGGTTCATGAGGTTCTCAATGTCTTGGACAATGGATCTCAATGTCTTGGACAACTGCCGCCGGATCTGCCGAACCAGCTGCTTATTAGGCCTCAGGGACTCGAGCCCAGCACGACAGATAGCTTTTATGAGCCAGCTATCCGATGCCACAATTCAACGAGCTTTTAGAGTGTTTTTACCTTGGTGACTTCGTGGGTGACACGAAATTCGAATCGCTGAAAATATTCGCGCATTTTATCAATTTTTTTATTCGATTTTGATTTGACCAATTTTTGACCACTGTCGTCTCCTCTAAGTTTGCAAACCCCCTGCTGCCGACGACATGGCTGGTCACAGGTGCATCCTGATTGAGGCATAGCTCCACCCACCGGCAGCTAGGCTTCCAGATGCCTACAGACGGCTCCTTCAGGCAGCCGCACTTCCTTGGTTACGCTTGCTGACAAAGCTGATGAAAGGTGTGGCAAGAATCAAGGTCATTCTATCTGCCAAACTTAATGGCGCTCAACCGAGCCTGGCGAACTTGGAAGTTAGCCCTGCCCGCGAGCCACATGGCCTGCCCATCCTTACTGGTGCGATTGCTCACGACAGCTCACCTCGTGACCATCGGCCTGGCGAGCCATATTTGTCAGGCCTTGATGGAAGCTATTTAATGCTCATTATTGCGTGAATGTAGACAAATTGGTGATCTTAATTTTATGTGTCATTCCGCAGCAACTTCAAACTGAGCTAGTACTACAAGGATCAAGCCTGTTTCGGAACAAAGCTCTATTAGCTGGAAAACCTGGTCGAGCCATGAGCACATCCTGGTTCAAAAGGCAAATTGCTAATGGGCATGAAGTTAGCACAACCTGGCTAGTTTTGTCTCTCTCTCTCTGTCTCTCTCTGTCTCTCTCTGTCTCTCTCTGTCTCTCTCTCTCTCTCTCTCTCTCTCTCTCTCTCTCTCTCTCTCTCTCTCTCTCTCTCTCTCTCTCTCTCTCTCTCTCTCTCTCTCTCTCTCTCTCTCTCAAAGCCGGCAGCATATTGCTTCTGCTGTTTGCTCTTTCCTATGTCCACTCGAAATTCCGAATCTTTAATTGAACTGGCAAAAGTATTTAGCCAGCTTAGAAAACCTGAAAAACTAAATTACGCATGAAAACAGCCCCTCTCGCCAGCAGTCTTGTACCACACGGAGAAAACACTGTGGAGACTTCTCAAAGGAAGTGGACTAGACACTGCTGTTGAGGCCCACATCTTATCAGAAAAATAACGATGGCAAGACGTTCTAAAGATAGTTTTAGGCTTTACCAAGTCCTTGGTCTCAATTAATTCGGCATTCTTCCGTCACCAAGAAAGTCTTCGGTTGGCTAGTGAGAAAAACATTTCAAAATTTATTAAGGCGTCTTCTACGTCTAGCTTAATACTATACTCTACTGCAGTCACTCCAGGACCACGCCAGAAAGAATCCACAGTCAGCCTCTTATCAGTTTTATTCTAAACCCACAAAGAGTTCCTTAGTACATCCACAGTTAAAGAAAAGCTGCTCATTGACATACGGCGAATAAGTACTACGGAATTGCTCCGAAGGTCCTAGATTGTGGAATTGACTTCCACAATTCTTACGCAACGACAGCTACTATCCTGCTGCTGACCATGGCGTATCCTGTCCAACCGCCGTGAGCTGGTACTTCCATGCTGTTCACTACTTTAACTTCTCTCCTGGCTCAGCAATGCTTCTCACTTGCCCTTTGTTGCATGAGATGAAGTCTGTTGGCTACAGAATGCTTACCGAAAAGCCACTTAGGCTGTTTGTGGGCTTGAAAAACTTTCCAGCATAACGCCCACATAGACTGTGTGGCTTTGCGAAATCCCAGACGGAGATACGTGCATAGAATTTTGTTTGAGTCAACTCCTGATTTGGTACCCCGTGGGCAAATCTATAGGTCATTAGCTACGTCGATGTTGATTTTGCCAACAAAACAGTCACCATCAAAGAGTCTTTCCCGGGCTTTCTTCAAATCTTCGCTAAAGATGCTGGGGCATTTGAGGGTCTCGTCTTGGATAAACTCGAATCTAATCAAACGTTCTTGCAAGATTGCAAGTCGCAGTGTTACGACAACGTAGCAGTCATGTCTGGCCACTTTTCAGGTGTCCAAAAGAAAATTATTTCCAGAAATGAGAAGGCAATTTTTGTAAAGTGTGATAACTACAGCTTCAACCTGGCCGGAGTTCATTTTGTGAGTGAAGATTTCGTCGTCCTTACCTTTTTTGGATCAATAGAGATCACCTACTTATTCTTTACAAGATAAACTCTGAGGCAGGAAGAACTGAAGAAAGTCTTAGCCATCACTGTCAAAAGTGACTCTGCAACAAGATGGAGTGCACGAGTGGCGGCTGTTAAAGCTATCAGTGATTGACTGAAAAGGCTTTTTGGAGCAACTATCTGAGGACACAAGAGGAACACTTGAAACGTGAAGTCAAACTGTCAGTCTTCTACATTGTATTTTGAACTTTAACTTTCTGGCTCAGTAGCCATTTTGGTACAGAATCTTAAAGAAGATAGACCGAGTTCAAAAAGACGGCAGGATCTAAAAATGAACTTCAAAGACTCCTCCTGTGACATCCACTCACCTGAGATAGAGTTTTCCAGACTTCGAGAAGACCTGTGCCAAGAATCACTACTAGATGCTAAAAGGAGATTGAATTGTGGGGAGTTGCAGTTAAACGAAGAATCCGCCGAAGGACAAAGGTGCCTAGAGAACTTTCTCAATATGTTGGCCTCTCGGTAGAGGGAAAGATTTCAAAGATAATGAAGAACAGCATTGCTTATCTCCGACAAGAAATTGCAACTAGGATTTTCCAGGTCACAGATCTTGATTTCCAATTTGGTTACTTGTTGGAAGTTGAGCAGCCTTGAAGACACTTGACCGGACCAAACTCCGCCAACAATGTCTAGATCTTTGAGTTTTCTTTCGTTCGGTCATCAACGGAATAGCTGTGCAACGAAATTTGTGACTGTAAAATGCTTCTCGCCAGAAGTAACGAGTCTGTACCAAAGACCACACTGTAACTTCTGTCTTTCATTGTCAGTTATGGAGAAGATTGATTTCCTAATTTGAAAGTGGCCTTGCAAGTTCTTCTTGTTGACCGAGTCCTCTTTACAGCCAGTCTGGCGGGCGATTTCACTTTAACCTGTAGTGCAGAGCAGGCTGACTCAGGACACGACGTCTATTTTTGGATCTGCAGGCCACTGCCAATTGGCTGAATATCGCATGTACCTAGGCAAATTGGCATCGGCCAAGGCCACATCGGCTACGGCTGACTGAAACGTAATCATATAGAGAAGTCAATAGCATTAAAATATGTATGCATGATGACTTCCTAGGGCCAATAATAATAAAAAAAACTACTATATGGGGAACTTGTATGTCGCTTATTGGTTTGTCAGCATTTGCTAGTTTCTACATTTTGTTTGTCGGGTTTTGTTATTAAAAGGTAATTTTCTCGACAGTAGGCTGATGAATGGCTTCACGGCAGCACTGCATCTCACTCTTCTCATCATAGCTGTGTCAGTAGCCACTTGTGAACGTTCCTTTAACAAGCTGAAGATAATCATGCCTTATAGCAGAGCATCACAGATCGACTCTCTGATTTGGTCTTGTTAAGCCTAGAGAATGTAACTCTGGAAAATATTGACTTTCAAAGTGTAATAGAATAGTTTGCGACATTTGGGGAAAGAAATATTCGCCAAAGTTTATTATTATTATCACTAGTACTTATTATTGGACCGATATGCATACTAGGGAAGGCTGTGCACAGCTACAAGGACCTCTAGACTGCCAGTGTGTTGGCTAGGACCGTCACAGTGCAGTTGGCCGCTTGTATTCACATCCAACAGGAAGAAGCCTCCTACTACACTGTCTGGCGCTCATCGGTACTACGACTATTCGAAAGCTTTAAGTGAGCGGATGTCGTAATACTGTAATAATGAAGACGTCACCTAAACGAGTGTTCAATAAAGACGAATGTTTGGACTGGGCTTTTTCCATCGCACACCGAATCCGTCTCTTCTCCGACTTGTCGCTGGCTGAGCCCTAACCATGGACGGCCGCTAGGGAAGGGAGGCGCGCTTCATCTAAATCGCACTTTTGTTAGAGATGCTGAGAGTATGCATGCATGCAATGCCTGAGAGTACCACAGCTAGGCAGCAGGAGACTGAAGCTGGTGTCAGTGGTACTACTCTGCTTGACAACAGCAATTAGTTCGGGGCCCAAGGTCTTGAGGTGGGGTTTCGGGGATGATCCAGCAGCAGGACTGCAAGGTCAACTCTTCCACGGTTATTTTTCCTTTCATTGCCTTAAACTTGGCTTGATGTGGCCGTATTTCTCCTTGCATTGCCTTACAGTCATGGTGCAGCACCAACAGCTTTAATTCCAGTGAGGTCTAGGACTTAAAGCACGACCAACTGGTCTTTGGAGCACCTCAAAGACAAGCAGGTATTACTATGGCGCTGAAAGAGTCAGAGTGTTCAATTTGAGGCTTGAAAAACTCGGGTCCCGCTTTCAGAATTCTTCCGAACTTCCGAAAAATCAAAGTCCTTACAAGCAGCTCTTGCGTGCACGGATGAAGCTAAGACCTGTCCAAAAGCTAATCTGTTTGCTTTTTTAGCGACCCACGTAAGAAGTTTACTAGCTTATGGACAGCCGATCCTCGACACTTGTGTGGTTATTTTGAGATTATGATACTGTCGTTAAATTATGGACTATCATTAGATACAATCGTGTATGCCTATCATTGTTTTTCAATGGTCGTTAAAATAGATTTCGCCATGCCCCTGCTTCTGCCAGGGTACGCTTATTGGGTATGACTCGCTCGCAGCCCAAATTAGGCAAGAGGGGGCACATCTCCCGTACTTCCGCCACTGTTTCGAGTCGTTCAGCACACTCCTTCAAGTAACTAAATAAATCGCGTTAACTTGGTAGTCGCCGTGCAGAATATAAGCGTGCCGGTCAATTTTAGAGAACGCCTGTTGAATGTGCGTTCACCGTGAAATAAACAAGTTTCTCAACGATCCGGCTGACCTGTTTGGCTGTGACCAAGACCTGGCTGAAATGAGCAAACTATAATTTATACCCGACCGTAATTGGCGCCACACTGCTCATGTCGTCCAAATCAAGATGACAGGCGGATGCGTTAGGAGGAGTGAGGGGAACGTTCACTTGACGTATTAAATCGATCATTTACTTAGCTACAAGAGCACCTCAGCGGATAAGGTATGCAGCTTTTAAGGAACTTGGAGTGAAAGACGGCGAAACGATGGTAAAGCTTGGCATCGGAAAGCTAAACGGGATGTCATTGGAATCGTAGTCTACTGTAATTAATAAGGGCATTGATTTTAAAATGCTTGAGCCATATTCTTCGACCGATGCACTGAGCTTAGCACACGGTCCGATTTCGCTGCTGCAACAGCACGACAATAGGTTTTTCAGTATTAATTTAGTGCAATACGATTGTGGCTTGAGTTTAAGTAAGCTTACAAGGAACTTACGGATCTCCTGACAGTTAGTGGTTGCATAGCAGTGCCTTGACGCTTGGTGCTGTCCGGGCCACGACGCTGCTCCAGTTCACCTTTTATTTCCCATCCCTAATGTGTGGCTACAGATTTCAACCGAGCGAGCCCTCCGACTTCCTCTTCACTGTGACTTCGATTGGCTGAATCCTTATTGGATATATCGTCACATGAAAACTTACGTTGCAGGTCCGGTTGCTAAATCCGCGATGGCCTCTCAGCTGCAATTGAATTTGATATTTTCGCGAACTCATTCACTCCTGCCATTCATGCGTGCCGATCCTTTCTTTACTGAGCCAGAGGAAATACTATTTCTTACCTCCAATCGATTTCACACGCGCTGAAAAAAGCTACTTCGCTGCTCCTGCTTCTTAGCTTCTATTTTTTAAAACCCTACCAAAGATGTAGGGCACCGAAACGGGTGTACCGTTTTTCTAAGCAGACGCTCAGCCTTTCAAAAGTTTTTCAAAGTGATAGGACAGCTGCCACGGCGGCATAATGGAAGCGTTCCACACAATAATTTACAAAGCTCAAGATCAGCTCGCTCGTCTTCGTGTGGCCCTTGTCTAGATTTACGTATCTACGCCAAAACCTTTAGATACGGGATGACGTCTATAGTATACCAGAAAACACGTCAACAGATTCCAGTGCACTTCATATTAATTTCGATGTAAATACTACTTATAACCTACCACGTTTGGGAGTAGAGCGGGATGATTCTTACCTTAGTGAAATACCTAAAATATAAATGTCTGTACGTATCTAACGTCCAAATCGGACTCAGTTCGATTTACGATTTGCTGTCTCACTATAAATGTCTTTTACAAGTTCCCAAAAACCTTCTTAATAACTTTTCTTAAAAACGCAAGCTCATTCACCGACCGAATTAAGTCTTCCTTCTGAGGGTTTTTTGCAAGTGTACTATTTCCACTAATTTATAAAATCTCACAACAATATTGTTGCTGTTAAAAAAGTTGTAATTCGACATGACAAGGATAGAACCTTGAGCAACCCAGCGCTACCAAATCTGGTTGCGGCGTGATGTCAGCATTCGAATATACCACCTGCACTCGTCTTCGATGCTTTTGTTGATCTTCACGAGGTCATCCGCTTCTTGTACACAAGCCAGACCCGACTCCGATTGCTCCACTAGAAGTTAGACCTTGACCGAGACAGAGCGTACTAACTGCAGACGTGCATCATGATTTTCTGTTTTGTGTTCGAAACAGCCGGTGAAGAAGTGAATTTTCCGAGAAAGTAGCCAGCTTTATTTTGAAGTGGGTTTGAAGTGACGTACGCCTTCAAAAGCGCTAGCTCGTCAGTATGCACTATGGAAAATGCTATCGTATGGATGTCGGAAAACTTCCTGAAATCAAATGATGATAAAACCGAACTGCTGCTCATAGGACACCCAAAGCGTATGCCTGGATTATAAGGCTTTGCTCTTCTAATAGGTGATGCTATTGTGCAACCATCACCACGTACTCGAAGTTTAGGTGTCCTTTTCGACAACTGCCTCAATTTTAAAAGTTTCATTCAGAAAACTGCTTCTACAGCTAGCCATCACGTCCGATCCCTATCCAAGATTAGGAGCTGTCTCCCACAGTTGCTTGTAAAACATTTAACTAGCTCCTTAGTTCTGTCTCGGCTTGATTATTGCAATTCCCTTTTGGCTGGGCTGCCAAAGAAAGCTATTAGGCCACTGCAACTGACTATGGCTGCAAGGCAAGTCTTCAAGTCCCAGAGGTTTGAGCACGTGTCTCGTTTGCTAAACGAGCTAGGATGGATGCCGGTTGAGCAAAGGATACAGAGCAAAGTTCTTACGCTGACCCACAAGGCCCTCCACGGCTTGGCTCCTTCGTACCTAGCTGAACTGCTGCATCAGTTTCAGCCTGTTCGTGCCCTCAGGTCCTGTGTGGACAATAAATTAGCTGTTCCGTTCCTAGCTTACAGACCGTTGGCGACAGAAGCTTCAGCTCTGCAGGTCCTAGACTGTGGAACTTGCTTCCACAATTCTTACGCAACGACAACTACTCTCCTACTGCCGACTATGGCTCATCCTTTTCAGCGGTCCTGAGCGGCTACTTCCATGCTACTCATTACCTCAACTGCTCTCCTGACTCTTAGGCTGTGAGTGCGATATACAAAACTCCCCTGCGTAACACCGACATTGTCTTTAAGACTTTGTGGAGTTACAGACGGAGATATGCACTACATTATGGTAAAGCAGACACCAGGAGGCTGCTTAACACGCAAGCAGTTTTAACAAAAATAAATAAACCTCATTCTGTATTGTGTGCCAAGCAACGCCGATGTAATGTGATGTATCTACACCTTTAACGCCACAAAGTCACACAAACTACGTGGGTTTTATGAAAGGACGGTTTCTGTGCCACGCACACAGTCTAGTGATAATAATTACGCAAACATTTGTATAGCGCCCACAGAGATAAAATTCTCTTTCTAGGCACTCAACATACCCTTTACAAAAACAATTATCAAACGATTAGCAGAATCGCATAACGTGATGCGTGACACCTATAAACGCGACTTGCACGGCGTCAACAGCCTAAGCGGTGTTCTGGTTCGAGGACCGCAGCTGACAGACTTCATCTCACGTCTCAAAGAGAAAGTGAGAAACACAGCTGAGTCAAAAGGGCAGTTGAGGAAGTGAGTGGCCATGTTTTCGCAGCTCATGGTGGCTGATAAGGATTCGCCACTGTTGGCAACAAGATAATAGATGTCACTTAGTAAGGATTGCGGAAGTAAGTTCTGCAGTCTAGTATTTTCAAAGCGTAAGCTTCTATCGCCTAAGATCTTTTAAGTGAAGGAGTGAAAAAGCTAATTACTTGCTCAGAGAGGTTGCGAGGGCGTGACTAGGCTGAAAATGGCGCAGCGTGTCAGCAATGTGAGAAGGGGCCAAGCCATGTCGGACCATGTGGGTTAGAGCAAGAATTTTGCTCTGTGTCCATTGATTAAACGGAAGATATCGCAGCTCATTCTTCAAATTAGGCGCATAATACAACTGAACCTCAAATTGTGTGACCAACTTTGCAGCCATATTCATCATTCCCTGTAGAGGCTCAGTGGCTCTTTTTGTTGGCCCAGCCAAAACTGAAATACAGTAATGCTGCCTATCCAGAACCAAGGTGCTAGTCATAGTTTTAGCAAGCGAACATGGCACCTAGTCTCAAATCTTGAAAAGGGATCGAATGCGAAAGCTTTTTCCGGAAAGAAGCAACTCTACAAATCTTGTATTCATCAAGTCCGTTTTGGCTAAGATCAACACGCGAGATGCTTTCATAATTTATTATACTTTCTTCAGATTCTATGTTGGCGCTTGCTGCGTCATTTTGTGCCCCTATAGTGTGCTTTGCTTTGGACCCTTCCGGTAGACTTGTATAGTTCCCCTGTTGTTCTTGGCGCATGCGTTATTATAAAGAGGTTTAACCTGACTGCCGCTCGTCTTACCCTAGCTCAGCGGCATGGCGAGCGGCAGCGTGGCCGGAGTATGGCTGGGTTTGGCGGGAACTAGCCTTTGACCCCTGGAACCCGGTTACAGAGTAACTTCGATCTCTGATCGGGCTGCGATTTTGAGGAGTTACTAATGAAGATACATTAAATCCTGCAAACCATGAATTCAACTAAAATGCTTAATAAAATTTTCAAAATACATTTTTTTTTATTCAAATCACAATTCAGTTCACGTTTTTTTGAATCTTTACTCTTGCAAGTAACTGCTAGTTGCAATAAATTATAAACTCTTAAATGGTAGCAAAAGCCGCTGAAGTGTGCGAGCCTTTTATATCTGAAGTATTACCACGGCATTGGGGAAAAATAAAGAATCAGTTGGTCAGTCGGCTTCCACAGTCCTGCCGTTGTACCGACTCCGAATCCAACAATACGAGCGTACGCCGTCTAAGACCCGGCTGGCTGAGTAACTGCTGGGCTAGTCCAAGTCGACAACTACCACAGTCAAGAGCTTCCACCGAAAGACGCCAACATACGGGGGGGGGTCACGAACATGCTACACGGGGAACGCGGAATATACAAGTCTCAACGTGCGTGCTATCCAGCTCCACTCGGGCCTTGGGTACTCGTTCCCTTGCGTGCGTGGCAGAATCGCCGGAGCACGCCTGCAACCATCCAGGTGCATAACTCGGCGAGACCGGGAGCCTCCAACTCCACGACTTACTCGGCCAACTTCTCCCGCCCAATAGCCCCGGTGACCTCTCGTCACCACACATCCGGCCATGCCGTAGGTCCGACCCCGGCCTAGCCGGTGACCCTTATTACAGCTGTCTGGTCCCAGCCAACCGAACCTAGCCTGGATACAACTCTATACAACGACTTCACAGCAACAATTTCTACTAACTACGAAAAGCATTGTTTCCTATTTACTTGACGGGGACCTGTACTGCTCCGATATATAGTAAACACACCTATGCAAATTGTTGAGGCACGAATTTGAAAGGTGCTCATCTCAATGTCCCAGCTGTTCATTTATATCCACATAATATTTAAAGCATGTGCGCGAAATTGATTGGGTGAAACGAAGCGCTCGACCGTGTTTGTAGTCTCAGCTCTGCTGATGCAGCAAGCAGACGCAGGTGCATCATGTGCCTCATTCTTGGCAAGGGAGGTAACAATGGCGTCGGTAGTGCTGTTGTAGGGGCTGAATTCTGGGAAACACTAGAGGCACCGAACGGCGCGTCTTAAGTACTACATCGCTACATCTCAGGCCAGGCTCTCCTGCATCCACCATTAAACCAATCGGCGAGATTCACTTTGGCTGGCGTTGGCAGAAGCGTTCGGTCATGTATCGCAAGGCACAGTTTGCACAAGGCTTTGTCTAACTGAGCGTCCAGGCCTTCGTGGGCCACATATGTTTCTCTCCATCTATGATAGTAATTAAATGACTTCTGGCTGGACGAGACCACCTGAAGAAACGCACCCAGGTCACGGAGTGTCGTGAAATTCTCGGCATGAATGAAGGAGTTGGGCGGTGCCACTGCTTTGTAGTAGCTCATAGGAGCACCCATCACGATCGGTATGGCTCCGCCCGGCGAGGCGAGTACCTTCCAAAACTTCTCAGTGACATAATCAGGGCACAAACTATTCTCAAAAGCCAAGAAGAAGGCATAACTGGAGCTAAGCTCTAATTCACAGTCAGCGCCGTCATTGGGCATGGCTTTAACCCCACGCACTTTCCGAATATGTCCACCTGAACGAAACTGGACAGCCTTTTGACGTAGTTTATTCTTTCTTTGTCGCAATTACTGACCAACCAATACGCGTACGGCTTTCTTTTCTTGAAGTCACCTTGCATGGTTCCCATTCGGTGAGGCGTCCTCATTACTGGCTCATAGTGACCATAGGTAACCGTCAACTCGGAATCATTCCTGTATGTCATCGTCAAGTTGAATATCGAGTTGTAGTCATCTGAAATGCCAGCATTGAGGGGAGACTCAAGGTTGAAAAGAACCCAGTATTGATCTGGCGAACGCATTCTTGAAGGAAGATTATATAAATTGGTGTCACGGGCATGTAAAACTACAGCACTGGCAAGACCTGCTTGTTCCTTGTCGCTGGTGAAGATGCATAAGTTGCTGCGGCCGCAAGTGGAAGTTGTCCTACCACCTAAAAGACTTTCGAACGATATTCCAAAAAACCCTGTCCAAAAAAGAATCACTGTTGAAGAACGTTTTTCATTATCTGAGATTGAAATATTGTGTGCAGTTCCACCAACGATTTTAATCAAGTCGCTCAAGCTTCGTCTTTTTGATAAATGGAAGTAAATAATAAGCGTGAGTATGATGATGGCTGTCAAAATCCGAAATGTCTTCGGCAGGCTCCATGTCAGACTGGTTAACGTGAGAGACTCCATGCATCAAGCGGTTTCAGTTATTCGACCTGACAAAAATAAGAAATGTTTGCAATCTGCTTGGATCGTGTGCTCATCTCACAATTCAGCATCATCACACAAAGCTGCTGTGTACACCTATTGTAAATTCAAAAGTTTTGTCAGTAACATGATGCTGCAATGATAATTGTCATAAAAAGACATATTTGTAGTATCCTCAACGAAGTAAATTCTTTTCTCCGCCCCTAGCATAGGCTGTCATTTAAGTATGCCACTGTCTTCACATGCCTACGCATTCAAAAAAGAATTCACATTTAAGGATCCAATGCTGTGGGGGACAGGTGGTTTCTTGCCTTCTTTTCCTTATTTTTATTATAAGATAGCTGCGATGTGAGGCCGTCCGCAGTAAAGCTGAACGCTAAAAAATAGTCTCGCGGGGAAGTGGTTTAGGGGTAAACTTTATGACTTTTGTCATAAGAGTGGGTGGTTCGATGCCAATCTTGACTTGGAAGTACAATATTTCAGATATTTACGCACAAGCAAGAGAATGTTCCTAACTGTGAGTGACAAATCTTTGAAGTCGACATACTGCCTAATAGAGAGTCAGTGCTAGTCGGTGAGTAGTGGTGGAATGTGGTAGGTGCAATGTTCTTGACAGGCAAGCCTAGCTGCATAGTTTAGATCCATAGGTAAGACGAGCTTCGAGATGTGAGTTATAGATGTCTTGATGAGATGTCAAAATTATTTCGACTAATTTGGTTGTAATATCCTTATCTAAGCTGGCCGGAATTTCCACGATGGTGTGCAGCAGAAAGTAGGCGGACGTGACTGTCGAGCTGATGTGGTCACCTAGTAAAATTTCACCTTGGAGCGAGGCATCTAAATTTAGTGCGGATGCGACAGGGGATATGCTGATTGAAGCCCATTTGGAAGTCAGGCTTTCCAATTTTCGAATAACACTAGATATAATAATAATACATTTGATGTAGTGCCCTCAGACAACTCAATCTCTTTCTAGGCACTTTACATTTGCTGCAAAGGAATTAAGTTATTTATTTATCAATAAGTTTTTTTTTAGGATGCTCCTCAAGCTTCTTTAATCATTGCTTTCAATGAGCCGCTTTACGAACCTCAAATAGCCATTTAGAGAAAGCGTAAAGATTTGTGGTAAACTGAGGATTAGTCTGGCTTTTTTATTTCTTTATCCAATGGTAAGCCTCAGTTCAGATCTCAGCTTTCATGTCTGCGTCCTGACATTATTAGCAATCCTCCACAAAAAGCCGCAAGCCGTTCGCTAGAAAGAAAATCGCAATTTTCTCAATTTATCTTTGTTGTTCATTGAACACAATTGAATTCAAAAACGCCTCCACTTTGCGAAAGTTCCTCGGAAGATTTGCGGTTTGCAATATGACCATTGCTGCTTTTAGCCACATGGCCGGGAACTTGAACTGACTAACGTGCTGCAAGAGCATTACAGTCGGCTACCTTTTTCCGGCCGTACCCAGCTTTTTCCCATAAATGTTAAAGCCGTGCTTCGTCTGGATCGGCCATCCGACAACAAAGATCCACAAAACCTCGGACACAACCACCACCGCGCCGTTCTCAAGCAGCAGCTGCCTGTACGAATTACTCTCTCTCTCTCTCTCTCTCTCTCTCTCTCTCTCTCTCTCTCTCACTTTCGAGTATAAGCTTCTGGGCGGTTCAGAGTCTTTAACTTTCTGGATGACTTCTGCCCTACGTGTGGATTTGAAATCTTTATGACTACGAATATGAGCGCAAAGAAAGCAAAGAGCAAATTGCTTAATTCAGAAGGAACGCGCAGCCAAATAGGAAGAAATGAGAGCGAACTCTGCTTCGAATAGCGTACTGTTCGGCAGTACTGCGACGCAATTGCCGGAAGAAGAATCTAAATCTACAGCAAAGAAGACAAGGAAAATCCACTGCAAACCCCCCTCCAAAAAAGCTTGTTGGCTACTGCTGGTTGTTCAATAATCAGCTGCAGACGTAATCTGCAAGCCGAGTTTCGGATTAACTGTAGTACTCTGCCCTTCTACCGGTCCAGTAGCCTCATCAACTGGCTACCCAGGACGCCTGCTGCCAGTCTAGCTGTCAACGGGGAACTGCCATGCTGTCGACGACTTTGCTGGTCGCAGGTGCATCCTGATGGACATGTTGCTCCGCCTACAATCCTCCGGCTATGCATCCAGACAACCGCAGACGGCTTGCTCAGGCAGCGGCACTTTCTTGCTTACGCTTTCTGATAAAGCTGATGAAGGGTGTGGCAAGAAGCGGCATCTTTTATTTTGAGCTTTATGGCACTCAAGCGAGTCTGGCAAGCTTTAAAGTTAGCCCCCCCCCGCCCTACGTCGGCACCTGCCCATCGTTATCGGTGCGTTTGCTCACCACTGCTCACCACACGACCATCGGCCTGGCTGGCCATGGCTGTACTGCCGTGATGGTAGCTGTTTGACGCTTAATATCGCCTAAATGGACAGAAACAGACGATCCTCGAGCAGTCGATTAAATCGCATTCGTCGTTCCACGTGGTTTAGAGCAAAGAGGAGAATGGAGTGTCTATGCCGGCCTGAAGAGCAGCAAAAAGTCCCACAGTTCTCGCCAATAGTGGCTGAATCTTGGGAGGAGACCCAGCTCAAAACATTTGTGCTCACCCCTGGAGCTAGCACAGCTCCGCAGCATAAGTACAAAGTAAAGTGCCGTGTTCAGGAGTGCCTCAGCCTCCCAGGTCTTGAT
>WPIO01000565.1:0-24663 GCA_009760855.2 Cristatella mucedo
TGGATTAATAATATAGAGTATTATGTTGTCTCTGCCTGCATGTGATTCACATTTGTCACATTGTCTAGCTTACTTTCCACAGGTACAGTATTACTATGACTTGTGAGTGTCTCAACTGACGACTTTTTGAGATGCCGGCTGTATCTAGGACAATTGGATTGTCTATCAGGGAGCTAAATCGTGGTTTAGGCGCCAGCAGCTATTACCCCAGGGTTAGTTATCTCAGCAAACTTCGCAGTGAGCATTGCAAGATCTGCTTTGCATCCGACGTCTCACTCGTTCAATTTAAGTGGTTGGCATACAGTTTAAACACCCGTTTTGTTCTCATGTTTCTGCTTGCATTTGTTTCTCAAAGCTTAGTTTTCCTATCATAGATACGAAGAAATTGAGTGCAGTGGAGAGTTTTGAGAAGATTAGGGGAACGATGAGCATTGTTTTAAAGGAGGAAATTGCAAGTACAAGTAAGTCGACTTTCTTAATATAGCAGTAGGAGCATCAGTGATACCAAAGTCTCACCGTAGTCAAGAAAAAGCAGGTGGTGAAAGCTGTAACGCCAGCTAAGGGTGGTGAAAACAATGTCTATACGACGGATAGCTATCGATGAAAAAATTGAAAAGCTAATAGTGGTGTGGCTGACGGAAAAACTGCTCGAAAGAGATATTTATACCTAGGCTATAATCTGCTACAGGTTGGTAGGTAGGTACTACTAGGTAGGTACTACGAGATAGGTACTACTTCAAAGGCATCGGGCTAGCCAATAAAAGCTAGTAGGGGCTGATAAGGGATTCTTTAAAAACGAGGACCGTCATTCTCTTCTTCATAAGGCATGTTATGCTGTAAGCTTGAATATGAAGGTGGTTGCAGATTACTTCGAAACGTTCGCTAGAATTGTAGCAGCAGAAGGATACGCATCGCAGAAACTCATACATTTTTGTGAGACATTAGTCTTGTGAAATATGATGCAGATGAAGGCTCACATAAAAGCATAGCAGAGAACGGTACCTGGCTAAAAACCAATTAAGGACAGTCAAGACCTTGGCTCACTTTGTCGATGCAGGTGGCGACTGCATGATAAAGCAGCCTCTGATTTACTTTTCGGAAACCGCAGACCCTTCAACATGGGAATGTGAAAGAGAAAGAAAGGACCATGTGGAGGGCTATCACAAGAGTGCAGGCAACCTGGCAGTTCTTTTAAAATTAAACCGGTGAATGTGATCTTCGGCTTTGATAACAAAATATCTCAAGAAATCTAACCTAATATTAATATTAACACACTTGATAAAGAGCTTTCGGAGAACTTAATCTCTTCCTAGGCGCTTTACATTTGCTACAAAGGGAAACGCGATTCAATCATGAGGATTATCATGCTTGATAGACAACATGAACAACGAGGTTAAGGGTGACATGCACTAGGTAGGCATTCAAATGCTGTTAGTGCCAGCATGCACAGTGTCAGCATGCATAAGCACATAAAGGATGAATCAAAGGAACCCACTCAATGCTGTCCTAAATAGGTGCGTTTTTAAGTTCCTTTTAAATGTGGTCAGGTCAGGGGATGTTCTGACGCATGTCGGGAGGGAGTTCCAGGCTTTGGGAGCATACAAACTAAATGCGTGGTCTCCAAAGGATTTCAGGTTTGAACGGGGTATTTGTAGACTGTTGGGTTCCGAAAAGCAGGTGGTACGATGCTTGGCCCGGTGGTGGAGTATATCTAAGAAATAGGCTGGAGCCAAATAATGAAGTGACCTAAAGGTGAGCGACAAAACTTTGAAGTCGATCCGTTGCTTGACTGGCTGTCAGTTCAGCCAGTCAAGATGCAGCTAGAGAACCAGTCGTTATATGCCCGTCTCCCATGTTTCCATTTTTTATTCGTTTGTTTATAGCTCTTAGAGAACTTGACATTTTACCGTTTTCCATGCATGCCCGGGACTTGTGCCTCTGACCACTTCAAGATCTCTTTAGGTGCCAGAATTTAAACTACTGGGCAGAACAGTGTGGCATGCGAGCAAGCTTGTCTAGCCGATCCAGATCCATTTTCATTCGACCGACGGCAATGAATTGACTTATTCCCATAAGTGCAGTTTGAAGTCGTTTGGTGTACAACTCAGATTTACTTGTAAAACTCGTTGCTTGTGCTTGGCTAACAAAACATGCTGCTCTGCTGTAGCTACAGGAGATACTGGAAATGGTAACGTAGCTAACCCTGCTAACACACCAAGTGCTGGAGCTGGTTCAGCTCCTCCAACAATCGATGGGGCAGCCGGTAAGTACTGGCAGCAACCGCCTAGGTCGACCAATCTGTCCTCATTTTTTTTTAATCTGGCTTTGGCCTAATTAGGATTTCGATTTTTAATAAGTGACCAGTGTTTAGGAGCCAGAACATTAGCTACTGGGCAGAACCAGTGTAGCATGCGACCAAGCTTTTCTAGCCGATCCAGATCCATTTTCATTCGACCGACTTTGTGAGCCATACATGTAGCTGCATGTGGGAGGTAGATATGCCATGTGTCATTTGCTAATGGAAGCTTCTAATGCAGCCGTATGCGATATCAAATAATAATCAGTATGCTACCGATGTGAGTTTTAGTTCAACGAAACGTCAAGACGTAGGTGTTACTGTATGATGCTAGCACAGGTTTTCCTTCAGGTGTAAATAGCCCTCAAGCTGAAGTCGTTGGTTCATGTTAAGCTTACTGTACTTTTTACTTGTGAGTTCCTTTTAAAATCAGCTGATTTTTAGTAAATGATCTCACATTCGCTAGTCTTAACTTCGATAATACCTGAGGTCGTGGCTGCGTGAGGGCTTTGGACCACTCGAAACACGGCTGCTACTTTCGTGATTGACGTCTAATAGGCTGTAAGAAGCACTTTCATTAGTATGGCCTCTCTTTAAACGACAGCTAGTTCAACCAGCTAGAACGCGACCGATAATGTAACGTAATGTAATGTATCTCGGTCTGCAACTCCACATCGTTATACAGACTATGTGGGTGTGAGGCATTGAAGTTTTGTACAGCACACTCGTAGCCTAAGTGTCTGTTGGTATGCTTTCGGTAGTCTACAAACTTAAGTAGTTTTAGTAGTACTTTTTACTTATTAGCTCCTTTTAGGATAAGCTGATTGTCAGTGAATGTTCTTACGCGCTGAGATCTTAATTTCGATAATACCTGAGTTGGTGGCTCTGTGAGGGTTTTGGACCACTGGAAAAACGTCTGCTCCTTTTGTGATGACAGTCCAATAAGCTGTATGAAGCACTTTCGTTAGTATGGTCTCGCTTGAAACGACAGCTAGTTCAAAAGCCAGATTGCGACTGATAATGCAATGTAATTTAATTTGTCTCCATCCGAAACTCCACATCGTTCTAAAGACTATATAGGTGTTAGGCATTTGAGTTGTGTATAGCACACACCTTAGCCTAAGCGGCTGTCCGTACGCATTCGGTAGCCAACAGACTTCGTCTCACGCAACAAAGAGAAAGTGGCAAGCATAGCAAAGTCAGGAGAGCAGTTGAAATAGTGAGTGGCATGGAAGTAGCCGCACAGGACCGCTGATAACGATGTGGCTTAGTCGGCAGCAGGAGAGTGGTTGTCGTTGCATATGTATCGTGAATGCGAGTTCCACGTCTAGGATCTACAGAGCTAAAGCTTCTGTCGCCAAAGGTCTTTAAGCAACGGAATGGGACAGGTAATATTTTGTCCACGAGTGACCTGAGGGCTCAAAGTCGCTGAAACTGGTGCAGCAGCTCAGATAGGTACGAAGGAGGCAAGCCGTGGTTGGCCTCTAGGGTCAGCATAGGAACTTTGATCGCCGTTACTAAGTCGTTAGCATTAGGGAGTCGGAAAATAGTAGGCGTTAGTCTACAAAGGAGGCTGCTTTAAACTAAGCAACTAGCCGCTCTAATTTTGTCGCTAAAAAACCGTTGGCAACAGTGCTTTTGCCGTACAGGTCCTAGACTGTGGAACGAACTCACGTGCAAATTCTCACTCAACGTCATCTAATCTCATGCGGCCCACTCGCTACATTCTATAAAGCCGTCCTGTGCTGCTAATTCAATGCTGCTCCTACATCGACTGGTGTAGTCACTCTGGTATGTTTCTGCATGCGAACTTGCTGCCTAGGGTGAAGGTACCGAATGCGAATAGAAAGCTAATTAGGCTTTGAGAGACCTACAAACGACTGTCCTGCAAAACACTCTTATAGTCTTTCTGGATTTGTGGAGCTACAGAAGACCAAGGAGAGCGGTCAATTCGTTAGACAAGTCGTCCGGTCTCACTTGAAGCAGCTTCTAGCTAAACGAGCGAGATCGTAACTGACGAGCATAATTTCCGATTAATTAACAGCCTGGACTCGGAAAGAGTGAGCGATAATCCGTGAAGAAGGCTGTGTAAAAGCAACAGTCGCGAAATGTGAAGGGTTTGCATAATTCGGAATCCCCATATTATTTGGGGTCAGAAAATACTGAACTTTTGTCGCTTGGCTGGCAGGGCTAGTTGCAGAGTCACTAGATACAAATCTCACAGCCGGTTTACTTTTTGCAAACATTTACCAAGAAGTAACAGCAGTTAATTAGTCAGGGGGTGTATTAAGCTCAGCCCCATCGATTTTTCATTTTTTTACATAACTTTGATCGATTTTGCACGTCACCGGCACCTCTAACGTCTCAAGTGCAACACAGGCGGGCCATTAGAACGACTATGTCACTGCACCTAGTAATGAACGTGGCGGCGTGGCCAGTTTATAAATCCCAGAGGTTGTATCGCGTTTCTCTTTCATTTAAATAGCTTAGATGGCTACCGTCTGATGGATGAACACTGTCCTTTGTCTCACACGCACGGCCCCCATGACTTAACACGTTCTGACCTAGCTGAACTGCTGCACCCGTTTCACTATCGGCCAACCCCCAGGTCCTTTGTGGACAACAATTAGTAGTTCCATTTCTTTGCACGAAGACCATTGGCCATAGAGCTTTTGCTATACAGGTCCTTGACTGTGGAACGAACTAATATGCATATTATCATGCCATGACATATACACTCCTGCTACCCAAGTATGTAATATTCTATGAAGCTGTCCTGAGCTCCTACTTCCATGCTACTCCTACTACAACTTGTCTTCTCGCTCATAATGCTCTTAACTTTCCACTTGCTGCCTTGGATAATGTAACGTGGTAGCTACCGAACTCATACAAAAAGCCACTTATGTTTTGAGTGAACTATATACAACTCTCCTGCTGAACACCCCCAGAGCCTTAATAGATTTGTTTAGCTACAGACAAGGAAGATCAGCGAATTTTTAGAGCAACCTCGTAAATCGTAGGCTGGAATGCAGTTTGAAGAGTTCAGGGTTAGATGCCGACCTACCCAGGTGCAAAGATTACATCTGTGTCTACACCAGGACGATTAGAAAGGCCAGGTTTTTTTTCATTGGCTAACTGCTGTCTTGCTTGTCGAACCACTAATTAATTTTGTGCGATGGTGAAAACTGTGATTGATACGTCCGATTGGTGTCACTCCTTGGATATTCGCTTCATATGGAATATAGTTTCCCTCGGTCTTCGATAAAATATTCTCACACATCCGTGCCTCACGAGAGCCACCTCCAACATGAATGCATGGACCAAGTAGCAACCAGTCACCTCCTTTAATACATTGTAGACCACGTTATAGACCAGTAGTTTTTAATTTTTGACTTCGTTGATTCAATCTTTTTGTGTGCTGTTGATCAAGAAAACCAGCCGCCAGATGCACGGCAGCAGTAGAAACCGCAGAATGTAGCCTCCAAACTGTATTAGTGGGCTTCAGTCGATATACACCTGTTTGAGCAGCCACACAAGACAGATCTAGCACATTCCCACACACAAGGACCCAGTAGAAATAACTCCTTGTTTTGCAGGCTGACATGTATTTCTCAGCATATAGGAAACAACAGTAATATGTTAGCATTGCATATTCTGAGATTTGAATATGGTTCAACGCAGTTAACATTTGCTCTAAAGAAAGTGCGATCAAATTGTCAGCGATGGCAAGGACAAAGTTGTCAGGCATTATACGGTGAGAGGTCAACGAGAAAGCAACGTCACATAATTACTTGTAGCATGCTCAATAGAAATATGAATAATACGACTACATGTTACGAAAACGACGTCAGCATGCTCAATATTTCAAGGGCTAGCTTCCATAGTATCAGCTGCAATGACAATGCTTATGCAGAATTTCCAGGCTGTATTGAATGGTGTGAGGAACAAATTAATTTACAAGGTCTGTTTAAAATGTCGACCAGTCAGGGGATGTCACGAAGTCAGCCGTGAGTTAGTTTCTAAGTTGGAAAATAGAAGAGCTAAAAAGAAACACTGTCACAAACTACAGGGAGCTTCGTATGACGTATCGCTGAACGATGTGAACCCTACAACCTCACATGACTTCTGCCCTTTCCTGCTGTGTCTCTGCCATTCTCCATAAATCTCCTACAATTAATACAGCTATCTGATCCGGTATTTTAATTTAGGTACAAGCATTACGTCTTAATTACCATGCTGAGTTTATATCGGGGGGGGAATAGCTGCCATCGCATACGGCGACTACTATGGTTCGTCAACGAGACAGCATGCATTTCGTATCGCTTTAAATGTATCACGCTGAAGGCTCGGCGGATTAGGCTAAACCCCCTGTCGCTTACCTAGCGGCGTAACCTACCGCCTAATGCCGTTCGGTGCACGCCTATGCAAAATAAGCTGGCCGCCACGAAACGAGCGTTTCTGGCGCTGACCTGCTTACCATTACTAAAGGGGGTCGTGAGTCCGCGGCTTGAGTTGGAAAGCGAGACACACAAATTGGGGATTTTACTGAGCTTTATTCGCAAGCGCATAAAGTTGCTGCTCGTCTAGCTCAGTTTTATCTCTACACTCCTCACACGCTCTCGACAGCTCAAGCACTTTTGCGGAAAAAACATGTCACCACACTTAGGCCACTACAGTGGGGAACGACTCAAATAGACGGAGCCAGAACCGGGGCCTAAACCCTGACCGGAGAACTAGGACTCTGCTTTCACCTTAAAACTAGCTCCTTAGTTCGATCTCTGCTGATTATTGTAATTCTCTTTTGGCTGGGCTACCAAAGATACCAATTAGGCAACTGCAGCTGACAGTGAATATAGCTGCAAAGCTATTCTTCAGGTCCGAGAAATATAGGCACGTGTCTCCTTTGCAAAACGACCTTTGCCGGATGCCGGTTGACCAACCCATTCAGAACTAAGTTCTTACGGTGACCCACAAAGCGCTCCACGGCTTGGCTTCTTCTAACTTAGCTGAACTGCTGCACTAGTTTCAGCATGTTCGCACATTCAGGTCCTTTGCAGACAATACATTAGGCTGTTTCATTCCTCTGCTATAAGACCGTTGGTGGCAGAGGCTTTAGCTTTGCTTATTCCTAGACTGAGGAGCCAGCTTCCACAATTCTTATGCAGCGACAACTACTCTTCTGCTGCCGATTGTGGCTCATCTTCATCAGAGGTCCTGAGCTGCTACTTTTACGCTAATTACCACCTCAACTGCTCTCCTTACTCTGCTATGCTTCCCACTTTTTCTATATTGTATGAAACGAAGTCTTTTGACTGTGGAACTAACTAAGGTGCAATTCTCATGCAATATCACATAATCTCATGATCCTGGATATGCTACATTCTATACAGCCGTCCTGTACTGCTCATTCTATGCAACGCCTACTTAAACTGGTCTCCTCTTTCGGGTATGCTTTTACTCTTGAATTTTCTGCCTCGGATCAAGGTTCAGAATGGAGAGAGAAAGCCAATTGAGTGACTTACACAAGATTATCCTGCGAAAGACACTTACAGCCTTCGTAGATGTGTGTCGCTACAGACAAAAGAAAGATGTAAATTCATTCATTAGGAGTTTGTTTTTAACTGCAATTGCTTGGGCTTAAGGTCAGCAAGGCCGTTCACAAATGTAATGCCAACGCCGGTCCAAAGCCATACAGGCAAGTACTTTGCAGCTACGGTCGGAGAGGCACCTGCATAATTGGATGCACGAAAACCGGCGAGAAGACGGTCTACTTGCCGTAACTTTTTCAGCGATATCTGTTGTGTACTGTCTCTCTCACTCTTTCTATCTCTTTATTTCTGTGCGTCTTGATCCATGCATTACTCATTCTAAAGCGTTTTTGATTTTGATGACATCCTACTTTGTTGCTCTTATCCACAATCTCTCTAGGGGTATCGTCTCACGTGCACACTTCAATTATCGTTCACTTTTTCATGATAGAGTCTCACACAGTCACTTACTCTCATGTTGCGTCTGTATCTCTTGCTTGTCACAAAATACAGGGACGATCGCATGAGGGATTGCTGAACGTCGTAAACCCTAACACCTCATATAACGTCTGCCCACTTTTGCTGAATCTCTGCCACTATCTCACTACTACAGTTTCCACCATCGCATGCAGCAACCACACTGGGTCTTCTACGAGGTGGCTTGCATTTATGAACGTTTTAAATTGATAAATGGAAGTCCACTTTGACCTAATCATCTCTGGGCTATTAAAATGCCCAAATTAACTTGAGGTCGTTTGTTTCGTTTTCATCGCAAGTTGCATGACTCAGGGATTGCACAATCTGCTCTTCAAGTAAGACACGGGCAAACAGAAGGGGCAGTGAACCGGCACTACCTTTTTCTGAAATATTTCCCCAGCTTTCTCTCTCACTTAGCCAATACACTGCAGAAAGCTCTTGAGCGTGACGATTTTCGTGCAGCTGGTAATACATGTGGCCGTTGCATGGATAGTTTATGAATCCAAGAGGTTTTGTGGTGTGTCTCAATTGCTGACATAGCTTGAATTGCTACTGGTTGATCGATTCATATAGAATAAAGTCCTGAAGTTTAGCTACAGTGGCGACCAACACTTAAGTCGTTAGGACTTAGCTAAGTCGCTGCAACAGTTTGACTCTCTTCTGCCGGAAGATCCTAGGCCGACACTAACTTAGCTGCTCAGTTCCTTCTCTTAAAGGCCGTCGGCAACAGTGCTTTTGCCGAACAGGTACTAGACTGTGGAACGAACTAAGGTGCAATTCTCATGCAATATCACCTAATCTCATGCTCATGGATATGCTACATTCAATACAGCCGTCATGTGCTTCGAAATCCATGCAACTCCTACTTCAACTGGTCTCCTCTCTGGGGTATGCTTCTGCTTGTGTAAGTACTACCTCAGAAGATGGTTCAAATTCAGAGAGAAAGCCAATTGAGTGACATACACAGTTATCCCGAGAAAAGAGACTTTCGTCTTTGTGGAATTGTGTAGCAGACATAAAGCTGTAAATTCATTAGACAAGAGTTTGTTTTCAATTGCAATTGCTTGTGCTTTAGGTCAACAACCTCCTTCTCCAATTGCACCGCCGACGACTAACCAAAGCAATACAGGCAAGTATTTAGCAGCTACGGTAGGAGAGGCAGCTGCATTAATGGATACACGATTACCGGCAACAAGGCGATCTAGTTGCCGTAACTTTTCCAGAGATATCTGTTCTGTACTGTCTGTCTCCCTCTCTTTCAGGTCTTTTCAGTGCTTCATAATTCATTCATTACTCCTTCTAAAGTGTTTAGGATTTATGTTTTGATGACATCCTACTTAGTTGCTCTCATCCTCAATCTCTCTAGCAGTATCTTTTCTCGGGCATCCTCCCGTTATCGTTTTCGTTTTATGATAGGGTCTCACACATTCACCGGCATTCACATCGCGTCTGTATTTCTTGCTTATCACAACATACAGAGACGTTTGCATGAGGGATAGCTGAACGATGTACACCCAACACCTCACATAACGTCTGCCCCATCCTGCTGAATCTATGCAACTCTATATATTTTCCTACGATTAATACAGCTATCAGATCCGGTACCTTAATTTAGATACTGGCATCCATCCATTTTTTTCCTCTATATATGTGTGCACCTGCTTTTGCTAGAAGCTGCCAGCCAATGCTTTGCTTAGTTGAAATAACCATGCTCTGACTGTAGTAGTTTGTCTATCTGGCAGGGAAAGTTTTGACATATTTAAAATAAATGAGCATACTTATTGAGGCATTACATACTCGATTGACTTCAGTGAACATAATAAAGATTGACCAGTTTGTCGAGATTTTATCGTACGGTGCATGACTCACGGTTTAATAAAATGTACCTCCTACCTCCCCATGATATACGAGTGGGTTCGGCAGCCATTTCCTAAAATATTCAACAAGTTGCACACAGCATCGTTTCCTGATAGATTGAAAAATCGAGGTCACGAGGACAAGGAGAATATGTTTTAGCTGCCCGACTTCAGTCTGTGACTGAATTGTTTCTAATTCGGTACTACTGAAGGTTTTACTGCCTCCAGGTGGACCTCTTGAGCCTAGCTAACAACTAGCGATTAAGTAGCAAATTGCTGCAGCCTGAGAATCTTCCTTGCCAGCATATATTTCAAAAGTTAGGTTTCTGACTCATTATGTTGGCGATCCTGCATTTGCTTTTCTCATTCGTTCATCTGATTCCGACAAGAAAGTATTAGGTGGCTGCCCACGGCCAGTTATTTAAACCGAAACCACAAATCAGAGCTAGCCTAGTCCCGGGAACCAGTTCGGCCATTGTTAGATAGTGCTTGTGTGGCAGTGTTGAATTCTAGCTGCAGTATATTCGTCTGGCGAATGCCTCCAATGTGTTAGAGACCCGGCGTATTAGGGCGGTTTTGATTCAGCAAGGCATGCAGGTTTTTTTATCGGTTACAGGAGAAATTGGCAGTATTTTCGAAATTTATTCGAGCCTAATTGTTATTTTACAAGGAATTGTATTGAATTACTCAATGCAGCCTCCAACGTTTGTCAAAAAGCGGCCGGCTTATCTGTAAATGTGCCAATGGAATCCGAGTAAATTGTACTCAATCTATGTTGTGCTCTCTGCTTAATCCTCTTGTCTTTAATTTTGACCTTGATCAAGAACAAGTTAAGTACCTACCTGACATCAACCCTTCCAGAGACAGCTTGGCTCCTGACGGCCAAATAGTAACACTCGAAGGCAAAGCGCCGTCCATGTCAAGCTTAAGTTGGTCCGATAGGGGCAGGTCCTGCATTTTTTTCAGGGATCTCCAAATAAACCTAAAGTAACAGCCCTGAGTGCCAAAAATTCAAATCTACAATAAAATATATTATTTATGATGATGCTACTTCTTACTTCGTTCACTGGCGAAATACGATCGGCTAGGTATCCAGGTAGCTCATTTAATTAGCATTGCCTTTCCATTTAAATGTCACTGATGCTTGGCATAGTACTTGACACCAAAAGATAATGTCACGAATAATAATATTAAGAATTGTAATGGGTTTTCTGATAGCACTTGAAATGAACTGAATCTGTATACATGTTTTTTCTAATGCAGTTCGAGGGCATACTCAATCAAGGATTATTTAACCGGTTTATTCTAAGTATGCTAATGTTAAAAATCTCCTGGTTTGCTCCTGGTCTGTGTGGATTATACTCTCTCTAGCTCTCCCTCCCTCCTTCTCTCTCTCTCTCTCTCAATATATATATATATACATATATACATATATATATATATATATATGTGTGCGTGTATGTGTGTGTGTGTGTGTGTGTGTGTCTCTCTCTCTCTCTCTCTCTCTCTCTCTCTCTCTCTCTCTCTCTCTCTCTCTCTCTCTCTCTCTCTTCTCTCTCTCTCTCCTCTCTCTCTCTCTCTCTCTTCTCTCTTTCTTCTCTCTCTCTCTCCTCTCTCTCTCTCTGCCTAGCTGGTTTTGGTCTTGCTGTTAAGGTGCTCGCCCCGACCGAGGTCTGAACTGAGGGTCGTGGGGATCGAGCCCCGAGGAATATGTGAAGCGCCTGAATAGAGATTAAGTTTCTCTTGGGGCGCTATATATAAATGAACTGTATTCTCTCTCTCCATCAGCAATCTCTCAAGTAAACCTAACGCACAGCCAACAAGCCAAATCTAAAATACAAATAAATTATACATTTTATATAAAATATATATAATACAAAAGTATATTTAATATTTCGTTACTACATATTAAATTATTATCATATATGTTAACGTATTAATATACCAATATATTTAATTATTTAATTATTATTTTAAAAAGTGAATAAAAATATTTGATGCATGCATACATTATATAGTGCAATAGCAGATGCAAAAATATTAGCCTGGACAACTCATTGTAAATACCTAACCATAGTGTAGATTGGAAAAACACATCGGAAGCTTGTGTAGTGTGCCAGTGTGCAGTTTGCCCTAAATAATGGCTCTAACGATACCCTTTGTCTTACCTTCATTTTTTTTGAATGGCATTTTTTCATAACATGCTCGATGCTGTAGTGATTTTTAAGATATGTTCTCACGTTTCACCGATCGCAGGTGACTATTTACAATAGTGCACGGGATGCATAAAAGAAAAATTGTACGTAAAAAGAAGAATGGTGAAGCCACTAAACTGCAAAAAAAACGGTGAATGTGCTGTACTGAGCTATACGGTTAGTGACATTGAAGCAGCCAATCTCCCGGAAGGCTGAGACCAAGCATATGCACCAGGCTGCTGCCCCTAGACATTTCTATTTAAGAGCAACGTTCCTGAAGTGCAGTACAGGTTGTTTCCTACTCAATCAGTCATAGACAAAACTAAAAACCACCAAGTGCCAGGCTGCCTACCTCAGAGGAGTAAGCAAATGAACTCGGGCACCAGGTGTGAGGCGATCCAACCTGTGCTTATCAATTTTCAAACTGCCGTACCTGGGACAAGAGCCTTTGCAAGCATTACCATGACGCTACACTCTTACGCTCGTTCACTCTGGCGAAATACGTTCGGCTAGGTATCCAGATAGCTCATTTATCTAGCATTGTCTTTCCATTTAAATGTCACTGATGCTTGGCATAGTACTTGACACTGAAAGATAATATTATGAATAATAAATATTAAGAATTGTAGTAGGTGTTCTGATAGTACTTGAAATGAAAGCTGTTTCATTCATCTGCTAAAAGACCGTTGGTGGCAGAGGCTTTAGCTCTGCTTATTCCTAGACTGAGGAGCCAGCTTCCACAATTCTTATGCAGCGACAACTACTCTTTTGCTGCCTATTGTGGCTCATCTTCATCAGAGGTCCTGAGCTGCTACTTTTACGCTAATTACCACCTCAACTGCTCCCGGGTTCAGAATGAAGAGAGAAAGCCAATTGAGTGACTTACACACGATTATCCTGCGAAAGACACTTACAGCCTTCGTAGATGTGTGTCGCTACAGACAAAAGAAAGATGTAAATTCATTCATTAGGAGTTTCTTTTTAACTGCAATTGCTTGGGCTTAAGGTCAGCAAGGCCGTTCACAAATGTAATGCCAACGCCGGTCCAAAGCCATACAGGCAAGTACTTTGCAGCTACTGTCGGAGAGGCACCTGCATAATGGCCATGCACGCGAAAACCGGCGAGAAGACGGTCTACTTGCCGTAACTTTTTCAGCGATATCTGTTGTGTACTGTCTCTCTCACTCTCTCACTCTTCTCTCTTCTTTATTTCTGTGGGCCTTGATCCATGCATTACTCATTCGAAAGCGTTTTGATTTTGATTGACATCCTACTTTGTTGCTCTTATCCACATATCTCTCTTGGTGGTATCGTCTCACGTGCACACTTTCAATTATCGTTCACTTTTTCATGATAGAGTCTCACACAGTCACTTACTCTCATGTTGCGTCTGTATCTCTTGCTTGTCACAAAATACAGGGACGATCGCATGAGGATTGCTGAACGTCGTAAACCTAAACACCCTCATATAACGTCTGCCCACTTTTGCTGAATCTCTGCCACTATCTCACTACTACAGTTTTCCACCATCGCCATGCAGCAACCACACTGGGTCTTCTACGAGGTGGCTTGCATTTATGAACGTTTTTTAAATTGATAAATGGAAGTCCACTTTGACCCTAACCATCTTTGGGCTAATAACATGCCCCAAATTAACTTGAGGTCGTTTGTTTTGTTTTCATCGCAGTTGCATGACTCAGGGATTGCACAATCTGCCCTTCAAGTAAGACACGGGCAAAAAGAAGGGGCAGTGAACCGGCACTACCTTTTTTCTGAAATATTTCCCCAGCTTTCTTCTCTCACTTAGCCAATACACTGCAGAAAGCTCTTGAGCGTGAGTAAAATTTTCGTGCAGCTGGTAATAAATGTGGCCGTTGCATGGATAGTTTTATGAATCCAAGAGGTTTTTGTGGTGTGTCTCAATTGCTGACATAGCTTGAATTGCTACTGGTTGATCGATGCATATAGAATAAAGTCCTGAAGCTTAGCTACAGTGGCGACCAACACTTAAGTCGCTTAGGACTTAGCTAAGTCGCTGCAACAGTTTGACTCTCTTCTGCCAGAAGATCCTAGGCCGACACTAACTTAGCTGCTCAGTTCCTTCTCTTAAAGGCCGTTGGCCAACAGTGCTTTTGCCGAACAGGTACTAGACTGTGGAACGAACTAGGGTGCAAGTCTCATGCAATATCACCTAATCTCATGTTCACGGATATGCTACATTCAATACAGCCGTCATGTGCTTCGAATTCCATGCAACTCCTACTTCAACTGGTCTCCTCTCTGACTTTTCCAGAGATATCTGTTCTGTACTGTCTGTCTCCCTCTCTTTCAGGTCTTTTCAGTGCTTCATAATTCATGCATTACTCATTCTAAAGTGTTTAGGATTTTGATGACATCCTACTTAGTTGCTCTCATCCTCAATCTCTCTAGCAGTATCTTTTCCCGGGCATCCTCCCGTTATCGTTTTCGTTTTATGATAGGGTCTCACACATTCACCGGCATTCACATCGCGTCTGTATTTCTTGCTTATCACAACATACAGAGACGTTTGCATGAGGGATAGCTGAACGATGTACACCCAACACCTCACATAACGTCTGCCCCATCCTGCTGAATCTATGCAACTCTATATATTTTCCTACGATTAATACAGCTATCAGATCCGGTACCTTAATTTAGATACTGGCATCCATCCATTTTTTTCCTCTATATATGTGTGCACCTGCTTTTGCTAGAAGCTGCCAGCCAATGCTTTGCTTAGTTGAAATAACCATGCTCTGACTGTAGTAGTTTTGTCTATCTGGCAGGGAAGTGTTTGACATATTTCTAAAAATAAATGAGCATACATTATTGAGGCATTCCATACTCGATTGACTTCAGCGAACATAATAAAGATGACCAGTTTGTCGAGATTTTATCGAACGGTGCATGACTCACGGGTTTAATAAAATGTACCTCCTACCTCCCCATGATATACGATGTGGGTTCGGCAGCCATTTCCTAAAATATTCAACAAGTTGCACACAGCATCGTTTCCTGATAGAATTGAGAAAATCGAGGTCACGAGCCTAGGACCGAGGAGAATATGTTTTAGCTGCCCGACTTCAGTCTGTGACTGAATTGTTTCTCAATTCGGTACTACTGAAGGTTTTACTGCCTCCAGGTGGACCTCTTGAGCCTAGCTAGCTAACAACTAGCGATTAAGTAGCAAATTGCTGCAGCCTGAGAATCTTCCTTGCCAGCATATATTTCAAAAGTTAGGTTTCTGACTCATTAATGTTGGCGATCCTGCATTTGCTTTTCTCATTCGTTCATCTGATTCCGACAAGAAAGTATTAGGTGGCTGCCACGGCCAGTTATTTAAACGAAACCACAAAATCAGAGCTAGCCTAGTCCCGGGAACCAGTTCGGCCATTGTTAGATAGTGCTTGTGTGGCAGTGTTGAATTCTAGCTGCAGTATATTCGTCTGGCGAATGCCTCCCATGTGTTAGAGACCCGGCGTATTAGGGCGGTTTTGATTCAGCAAGGCATGCAGGTTTTTTTATCGGTTACAGGACAAATTGGCAGTATTTTCGATATCTTTTTTTCGAGCCTAATTGTTTTTTTAACAAGGAATTGTATTGACATTACTCAATGCAGTCCTCCAACGTTTGTCAAAAAGCGGCCGCTTATCTGTAAATGTGCCAATGGAATCCGCGTAAATTGTACTCAATTCCTATGTTGTGCTTTCTGCGTAATCCTCTTGTCTTTAATTTTGACCTTTATCAAGAACAAGTTAAGTACCTACCGGACATCACCCCTTCCAGAGACAGCTTGGCTCATGACGGCCAAATAGTAACACTCGAAAGGCAAAGCGCCGTCCATGTCAAGCTTAAGTTTGGTCCAATAGGGGCAGGTCCTGCATTTTTTTCAGGGATCTCCAAATAAACCTAAAGTAACAGCCCATAGTGGCAAAAATTCAAATCTACAATAAAATATATTATTTATGATGATGCTACTTCTTACGTCGTTCACTGGCGAAATACGATCGGCTAGGTATCCAGGTAGCTCATTTAATTAGCATTGCCTTTCCATTTAAATGTCACTGATGCTTGGCATAGTACTTGACACCAAAAGATAATATCACGAATAATATTATTAAGAATTGTAATGGGTTTTCTGATAGCACTTGAAATGAACTGAATCTGTATACATGTTTTTTCTAATTCGGTTCGAGGGCATACTCAATCAAGGATTATTTAACCGGTTTATTCTAAGTATGCTAATGTTAAAAATCTCCTGGTTTGCTCCTGGTCTGTGTGGATTATACTCTCTCTAGCTCTCCCTCCCTCCTTCTCTCTCTCTCTCTCTCTACATATATATACATATATATATATATATCTATGTGTGTGTGTGTGTGTGTGTGTGTGTGTGTGTGTGTGTGTGTGTGTCTGTCTCTCTCTCTCTCTCTCTCTCTCTCTCTCTCTCTCTCTCTCTCTCTCTCTCTCTCTCTCTCTCTCTCTCTCTCTCTCTCTCTCTCTTCTCTCTTCTCTCCTCTTTCTCTCCTCTCTCTCCTCTCCTCTTTCTCTCCTCTCTCTTTCTCTCTCTCTCTTTCTCTCTCTCTGCCTTGCTGGTTTGGTCTTGCTGTTAAGGTGCTCGCCCCGACCGAGGTCTGACTGAGGTCGTGGGATCGAGCCCCGAGGAATATGTGAAGCGCCTGAATAGAGATTAAGTTCTCTTGGGGCGCTATATATAAATGAACTGTATTCTCTCTCTCCATCAGCAATCTCTCAAGTAACCTAACGCAACAGCCAACAAGCCAAATCTAAAATACAAATAAATTATACATTTTATATAAAATATATATAATACAAAAGTATATTTAATATTTCGTTACTACATATTAAATTATTATCATATATGTTAACGTATTAATATACCAATATATAATAATTTAAATATTATTTTAAAAAGTGAATAAAAATATTTGATGCATGCATACATTATATAGTGCAATAGCAGATGCAAAAATATTAGCCTGGACAACTCATGTAAATACCTAACCATAGTGTAGATTGGAAAAACACATCGGAAGCTTGTGTAGTGTGCAGTGCAGTTTGCCCTAAATAATGGCTCTAACGATACCCTTTGTCTTACCTTCATTTTTTTGAATGGCATGTTTTTGCATAACAAGCTCTATGCTCTAGTGATTTTTAAGATATGTTCGCACGTTCACCGATCGCAGGTGACTATTTACAATAGTGCACATGATGCATAAAGAAAAATTATACGTAAAAGAAGAATGGTGAAGCCACTAAACTGCAAAACGGTGAATGTGCTGTACTGAGCTATACGGTTAGTGACATTGAAGCAGCCAATCTCCCGGAAGGCTGAGACCAGGCATATGCACCAGGCATGCTGCCCTAGATATTTCTATTTAAGAGCAACGTTCCTGAAGTGCAGTACAGGTTGTTTCCTACTCAATCAGTCATAGACAAACTAAACCACCAAGTGCCAGGCTGCCTACCTCAGAGGAGTAAGCATGACTGCACCAGGTGTGAGGCGATCCAACCTGTGCTTATCAATTTTCAACTGCCGTACCTGGGACAAGAGCCTTTGCAAGCATTACCATGACGCTACATCTTACGTCGTTCACTGGCGAAATACGTTCGGCTAGGTATCCAGATAGCTCATTTATCTAGCATTGTCTTTCCATTTAAATGTCACTGATGCTTGGCATAGTACTTGACACTGAAAGATAATATTATGAATAATAATATTAAGAATTGTAGTAGGTGTTCTGATAGTACTTGAAATGAAAGCTGTTTCATTCATCTGCTAAAAGACCGTTGGTGGCAGAGGCTTTAGCTCTGCTTATTCCTAGACTGAGGAGCCAGCTTCCACAATTCTTATGCAGCGACAACTACTCTTTTGCTGCCTATTGTGGCTCATCTTCATCAGAGGTCCTGAGCTGCAACTTTTACGCTAATTACCACCTCAACTGCTCCCCTTACTCTGCTATGTTTCCCACTTTTTCTATGTTGTATGAAACGAAGTCTTTTGACTGTGGAACTAACTAAGGTGCGATTCTCATGCAATATCACATAATCTCATGATCCTGGATATGCTACATTCTATACAGCCGTCCTGTACTGCTCATTCTATGCAACGCCTACTTAAACTGGTCTCCTCTCTCGGGTATGCTTTTACTCTTGAATTTGCTGCCTCGGATCAAGGTTCAGAATGAAGAGAGAAAGCCAATTGAGTGACTTACACACGATTATCCTGCGAAAGACACTTACAGCCTTCGTAGATGTGTGTCGCTACAGACAAAAGAAAGATGTAAATTCATTCATTAGGAGTTTCTTTTTAACTGCAATTGCTTGGGCTTAAGGTCAGCAAGGCCGTTCACAAATGTAATGCCAACGCCGGTCCAAAGCCATACAGGCAAGTACTTTGCAGCTACTGTCGGAGAGGCACCTGCATAATTGGATGCACGAAAACCGGCGAGAAGACGGTCTACTTGCCGTAACGTTTTTCAGCGATCTCTGTTGTGTACTGTCTCTCTCACTCTCTCTCTCTCTCTCTCTCTCTTTATTTCTGTGGGCCTTGATCCATGCATTACTCATTCGAAAGCGTTTTTGATTTTGATGACATCCTACTTTGTTGCTCTTATCCACAATCTCTCTTGGGGTATCGTCTCACGTGCACACTTCAATTATCGTTCACTTTTTCATGATAGAGTCTCACACAGTCACTTACTCTCATGTTGCGTCTGTATCTCTTGCTTGTCACAAAATACAGGGACGATCGCATGAGGGATTGCTGAACGTCGTAAACCCTAACACCTCATATAACGTCCGCCCACTTTTGCTGAATCTCTGCCACTATCTCACTACTACAGTTTCCACAATCGCATGCAGCAACCACACTGGGTCTTCTACGAGGTGGCTTGCATTTATGAACGTTTTAAATTGATAAATGGAAGTCCACTTTGACCTAATCATCTCTGGGCTAATAAAATGCCCAAATTAACTTGAGGTCGTTTGTTTTGTTTTCATCGCAAGTTGCATGACTCAGGGATTGCACAATCTGCTCTTCAAGTAAGACACGGGCAAAAAGAAGGGGCAGTGAACCGGCACTACCTTTTTCTGAAATATTTCCCCCGCTTTCTCTCTCACTTAGCCATTACACTGCAGAAAGCTCTTGAGCGTGACGATTTTCGTGCAGCTGGTAATAAATGTCGCCGTTGTATGGATAGTTTATGAATCCAAGTGGTTTTGTGGTGTGTCTTAATTGCTGACATAGCTTGAATTGCTACTGTTTGATCGATGCATATAGAATAAAGTCCTGAAGCTTAGCTACAGTGGCGACCAACACTTAAGTCGTTAGGACTTAGCTAAGTCGCTGCAACAGTTTGAATCTCTTCTGCCAGAAGATCCTAGGCCGACATTAACTTAGCTGCTCAGTTCCTTCTCTTAAAGGCCGTTGGCAACAGTGCTTTTGCCGAACAGGTACTAGACTGTGGAACGAACTAAGGTGCAAGTCTCATGCAATATCACCTAATCTCATGTTCATGGATATGCTACATTCAATACAGCCGTCATGTGCTTCGAAATCCATGCAACTCCTACTTCAACTGGTCTCCTCTCTGGGGTATGCTTCTGCTTGTGTAAGTACTACCTCAGAAGATGGTTCAAATTCAGAGAGAAAGCCAATTGAGTGACATACACAATTATCCCGAGAAAAGAGACTTTCGTCTTTGTGGAATTGTGTAGCTACAGACATAAAGCTGTAAATTCATTAGACAAGAGTTTGTTTTCAATTGCAATTGCTTGTGCTTTAGGTCAACAACCTCCTTCTTCAAATGCACCGCCGTCGACGGACCGAAGCAATACAGGCAAGTATTTAGCAGCTACGGTAGGAGGGGCAGCTGCATTAATGGATACACGAACACCGGCAACAAGGCCCTCTAGTTGCCGTAACTTTTCCAGAGATATCTGTTCTGTACTGTCTGTCTCCCTCTCTTTCAGGTTTTTTCAGTGCTTCATAATTCATGCATTACTCATTCTAAAGTGTTTAGGATTTTGATGACATCCTACTTAGTTGCTCTCATCCTCAATCTCTCTAGCAGTATCTTTTCTCGGGCATCCTCCCGTTATCGTTTTCGTTTTATGATAGGGTCTCACACATTCACCGGCATTCACATCGCGTCTGTATTTCTTGCTTATCACAACATACAGAGACGTTTGCATGAGGGATAGCTGAACGATGTAAACCCAACACCTCACATAACGTCTGCCCCATCCTGCTGAATCTATGCAACTCTATATATTTTCCTACGATTAATACAGCTATCAGATCCGGTACCTTAATTTAGATACTGGCATCCATCCATTTTTTTCCTCTATATATGTGTGCACCTGCTTTTGCTAGAAGCTGCCAGCCAATGCTTTGCTTAGTTGAAATAACCATGCTCTGACTGAAGTAGTTTGTCTGTCTGGCAGGGAAAGTTTTGACATATTTAAAATAAATGAGCATACTTATTGAGGCATTCCATACTCGATTGACTTCAGCGAACATAATAAAGATTGACCAGTTTGTCGAGATTTTATCGAACGGTGCATGACTCACGGTTTAATAAAATGTACCTCCTACCTCCCCATGCCAGTGCGCCCCCCCCGTCATATACGAGTGGGTTCGGCAGCCATTTCCTAAAATATTCAACAAGTTGCCCACAGCACCGTTTCCTGATAGATTAAAAAATTGACGTCACGAGGACGAGGAGAATATGTTTTAGCTGCCCGACTTCAGTCTGTGACTGAATTGTTTCTAATTCGGTACTACTAAAGGTTTTACTGCCTCTAGCTGGACCACTTGGGCCGAGCTAACAACTAGCGATTAAGTAGTAAATTGCTGCAGCCCGAGAATCTTCCTTGCCAGCATATGTTTCAAAAATCAGCTTTTTGACTCACTAATGTTTGTGATCCTGCATTTGATTTTCTCATTCGTTAACGTAATTCCGACGAGAAAGTTTTAAGTGACTGCCACGGCCAGTTATTTAAACGGAACCACAAATCAGAGCTAGCCTAGTCCCGGGAACCAGTTCGGCCATTGTTAAATAGTGCTTGTGTGGCAGTATTGAATTCTAGCTGCAGTATATTCGTCTGGTCAATGCCTCCAATGTTTTAGAGACCAGGCGTATTGAGGCGGTTTCGATTCGGCAAGGCATGCAGGGTTTTTATCGGGTAAAGGACGAATTGGCAGTATTTTCGACAATTTTTTCGAGCCTAAGTGTTATTTTGCAAGTAATTGTATTGAATTACTCAATGCAGCCTCCAACGATTGCCAAGAAATCGGCCATCTTATCTGTAAATGTTCCAATATAATCCGAGTAAATTGTGTTCAATCCATGTTGTGCTCTCTGCTTAATCCTCTTGTTTTTAATTTTGACCTTGATCAAGAACAAGTTAAGTACCTACCTGACATCAACCCTTCAAGAGACAGCTTGGCTCCTGACGGCCAAATAGTAACACTCGAAGTCAAAGTGCTGTCCATGTCAAGCTTAAGTCGGTCCAATAGGGGCAGGTCCTGCATTTTTTTCCTGTAAATAAGATTATGTCAGTGAAATTCTTAGATGATATCGACAAGTAGTTAGTAGGCTGTCAGTGAACGTTTTTGTTTTACGACATATCAAGAGGTAACTGTTCCTGCAAGTGTCTGCATAGTTTTCCATTTAGGTTTAAGAAGCCTTACCTTGCAGTATTTGCTTTACATTGAGATTGCAGTTCATTTTGCAGAGCTCTGTTTGTTCCTTTTAAGAAGAGCTAATTTTTAGTAACTGAGCTTAATACCTATTACCTTACATTTGACAATTCTTGAATAATAAGCTCAATGGGGGCTTGCAACTATTGCCCAATCTGCTGCTCCTTACCTACCTGCAATTTGTCACAGTATCAGATGCTCCCTCTAACGTCCCCTATCACTTAAAACGGATGCTAGATAAAACAACCAGATCGCGACTAATAATAATTAGTACCGAATCCCTAGCAGTAAGTCATTGGAAAGACGGGGGGAGGGGATAATCTATTACTAATGCTTAATAAATGCCAAAATGGCTAGATATACGGTGGTTTTACTAGCTGGGTCTTCATTATGTTTTCCTCACCACACCGTCTTGTCTTTTGTGACTTAGCTTTTTAATATGTTCTGTACGTGAATATCCTGGATCAGTAGATGTGCCGTCTGATTCATCACTAAATAGTAAGTACTGATCAGCTAGAGTCTAAGAATTCCTTGCCTTAACGCACGAAAACCAGTGGTTAGCCTACAAAAGTTTCTGTTCTTTGCTGTAGTCTTTCCTATTTGTTAACTCGTTTAAATGGAGATTTCTCTTCTTGTAGAGCACGGAGTTAAAAAGCACTAAAATGTTCTAATAGTCCAGTCAAAATCTCTGCAGCCTTACCAAAGGTAGAAGTGGGTGGTAGCCTTGGATAGTCAGTTGAAGTAGCATCGTAAACTAGATCTTGGGCAGTGATGGTGCCAAAAGCCTAGTAAGGCCAACTGTTCCAGCAGCATCCTTGAATGTAAGGCCCTGATAGCTTACCTGGGTTTGTTCGAGACGACCCGAGTTGCCATAATCATCTTGAAGCTTGTGACTTCGATCTTGTAATTGGTGAATTATCAAACGTACTACCTTCGCTTTGACGGCTTTGCCATGCAGTAATGGAAGAGCTGGGGAATTAGCTACAATGAGCTGCTAGAAGGCTGATTAAATCCTCGTTTGCTGCCGACTAATAGCTAGTCAGCAAGGACTAAATAGGTGTCACCCAGCAATCGCTATTCGACCAAATCCGAAGGTACATTGTAGATTGCCTGCACTTTGTATCAGCAGCTGACGAGTTTTAATCAACAAGCTTAAATCGCCCCTGAATAACTTACGGCTTGATAACAATCTACCTCACAAGTCTCACTGAACGACGATCAGGTTCTGCAGCCATTTTATGAAATGTCCAACAAGTTACTGGCTATGACGTTACCAGATACACTCTAATCAACCAAGGTCACTAACCCAATGAGCCTATTTTCGTATGCTGCATGCCTTCGTTCTGTGACTGATTTTTTGTAATTCAGTCCATCTGATAGTTTCACTCTAGTGCCTCCAGGCGAACCTCTTTAGCCTAGCTAACAACTAGCGATTAAGTACTAAATTGCTGCTGCCTGAGAATCCTCCTTGCCTGCATATATTTCAAAAATAAGCTTCTCGTCTCATTCGTGTTTGAGATCCTGCGTTATCTTTTCCCATTTGTTTACCTGCCTCCGACGAAAAAGATTTGAGTGACAGCCACGGCTAGTTATTTAAACAGAACCACAAATCAGAGCTTGACTAGTGCCGAGCACCAGTTCACCCATTCCTAGATAGTGCTTGTGTGGCAGTTATGCATTATAGCTGAGGTATATTTGTCCGGTGAATGCTGCCAATGAGTTAGAGACCAGGCGTATTTCGGCCGTTTTTATTTGGCAAGGAACCCAGGGTATTTATTGGGTAAAGGAAGCATTAGTAGTATTTTTGACATTTTTCGTAGCACAGTTGTTATTTTGCAAGGAATGGTAATGAATTATTCAATGCAGCCTGCAATAGGCTGCCAAAAAATTGCCCGGCTTATCTGTAAATCTTCCAATGGAATACGAGTACATTTCCATCCATGTTGTGTTCAGCTTCATCCTCTAGTCCTTTCCGTTGATCTGTCTTGAGAATAAGTAAAGTACCTACCTGACGTCTACCCTTCAATAGACAAATCGGCTTCTGAAGGCCAAATAGAAATACCCGGAGCAGATTCGCCATCACTGTCAAGCTTAATTCGGTCCGATGGGGGCACGTCTTGTGTTTTTCATAGCCCTATTTGGCATATTTTGCTAATTCTCTCTCTCTCTCTCTCTCTCTCTCTCTCTCTCTCTCTCTCTCTCTCTCTCTCTCTCTCTCTCTCTCTCTCTCTCTCTCTCTCTCTCTCTCTCTCTCTCTCTCTTCTCTCTCTCGTCTCTCTCTCTCTCGTCGTCTCTCTCTCTCTCTCTCTCTCTCTCGTGGTTTTAGTTTGTTTTAAAATATAGTCAAGTAAGGGGATTTCGAGACGTCCTTCAGGGGTAAGTTAAATTCCCTATAGGCGTGCAAACTAAAGTAGTGATATCCTTAGGATTCTAAGTTGATTAAATAATTAGATACATGTTAAGACGCACCAAAGCGGTCGTTTGAGTACTTGACTAAGCAGGTGATTAGTTGAATTAGTTAAGATGAAGCTAGGAGATGCAAAGACCAAAAAGTCAGTGACCGATT
>WPIO01000566.1:0-15000 GCA_009760855.2 Cristatella mucedo
GCTGCCAGTGAAAGCTGTCTTAGCTATCCGACAGCGGCAGCTCCAGCAGGACTGCTGGAGCTGCTGTTAGGGCTAACCTCCCAGCCCCGCAAAAGGCCGCAAGATTGGCAACAGCATGGCACCCTCCAGTTTTGTTCTGACTCCGGTGTCTGCCATATGGGTGGTCGCACACGATCACATACAACGACAACCCTCCACCGAAGGCTAAGGTGGTGTGGACTAGGGCCCCCTACTCGGACGCGCTGCTTCGGTAAGGGGCGACAGGACTCTGAAAGCGAATATAATCACCAGGGCTACAACATTGTGATAACGCCACCGCGAAGCAGAGATGTGCAACCGAACAACAGCCTCGGCAATATTGAATCGGCGGAGGCCTTCTCAGTATTAAGCCAGCAGGCCTAACCAGTTTTTTAGTCCAGAGGCTGTCACAGCCTGAGCACTGTGAGAACATTTTGTCTTCCCGACACACCCTCTAAGGTGGGCCCTCTAACTTCATTTCCAACAGCCACGCCTGCACTGCGTCACAACGTCCATAATTCTATCGGCCATCACACTGTGCGAGTTCCGATTAGTCCGCTGAATGTTGACCTATATCAACGAACAAGCCGTCGAAAACGGCTGGCCTGGCTCAATAATACAATTCTGACAACAAAAGAGCTTCAGCAAGGGGTTGTGCCCGCTAGCAGCAGCGGGCCATTATCAGGGTTCCTCACCTGATCTGACTCGCTCGTGGAGCTGCGATTTTCCGCATGATTATTCGACGCTGCCCCTGCGGCCTGTATAGCATACAAACGGTTTGCGTGACACGGACCATACAGCAGCCCTGATTTTTTTAGCCACAGTAGAAAGGACGGCCCGTACTAGCTAAATGCCCTACGCGAATACCCCGCTGCTACACAAGTCTCGAGCGGCGGCAGCGTAGGCCATCGCGCCGAGACGCCGCTACGCTGTGGACGTTCCCTCGTCACCGGTCCATCTTCCGGTCCAACCGGCCCATCGCGTCCTGTCCGGACTGTCCGGTCCATTCTGTCCGTGGCGCGCACTCGCCTGCGTCTGCCTACCTCAGTCCGTCTTCTCCGGTTGCGCATCTCGAGTTGTCGTGCCACCCACGCCCGATCGATCCGATCGATCGATCGAGATCGATCAGATACGATGTATCGATCCGATCGATCCGATCGATCCAGATCAGTCCTATCGATCATATTCGATCCAATCGATCGGATAGGTCCCGGTCCATGAGGCGGCGGATGCCTGACAGGCGTGCAGCGGGAGCGAGCGCTGGCATTCAATGGGCGGCTTGCTGACGTCACGCTCGTCCGCGATCGCGTCTCAAAGGTCAAGAGAGGTTTCTCTATCTGAGCGCCGACAAGTCGAATCCGGAAGAGAAGGTCGAACGGGTTCGCTTCGAGCGATCAGACTTTGCTCAAGCCGCGCTCAGCGACTTTACTATGGTGACATGACCCTGCCGGTGCGACAGCACTCAGCGACTGCGCGACTGTGCAAATGTAGCGACGGCAGATGTGTATGTTGTGCCTAAAGCTTCGCAAACAGATTGAAATGTGGCAGATTGGAAAGAGTGAGGCGAAATGCGAGGTTCGAAAAAGTTTGCTAGCCACTGATCAAAGCCAGGGAAAAGCTGTTGACCTTGTATCTTTTGCTGCTGACCTTGGGTAATCTGCTGCTGCACACCTTGCATTGCCTGCTCCAGACCTTTCATCATCGGAATCTGACCTTGCAGTTCATCTGCTGACCTTGAGTCATCTGCTGCTGACTTTGCTTGCTTCCCCAGCCAATAAGCAGCTTTCTCTCCCGCTCTCTCTCTCTCTCTCTCTCTCTCTCTCTCTCTCTCTCTCTCTCATCTCTCTCAGCTCTCTCGCCGTCACTACCCAGCAATAGAAACAAAAATCGCCATCGAATAAAGATGGTGATCAACAAAGGTCCGGTCGCGTAGAGCTTGACGACTAGTGGTAAGAGCTGCCCAGTGAGTTGTCACCATCGCCTTCGGTGGTTTGATTATGCTAATACTGATTATGCTGTGACATTACTGAGTTGGACACTTTAGAATATTAATTCTTAAAAGTGTATCTACAAATTTACCTTATTTCCAGGCAGGCCACCCACAATGCTAGGCATTGCTCAAATGCTTCGTTCTGCGTCGCATCGTGCCAACTTCTCGCTCATTTCGGTTGCAGTCTCCCTATTTTCTCCCACTTCCTCTCGCCTTAGTGCTCCACCTTTCTTAGGTCTTTGAATTCGTTTTCGGGTGGCTTAATGCAATCAAGTAGCTTACTATTAGGCTATACGTCTGCTTACTACCTACGGTGCTTCCGATACTCTGGCATTTCCGTCGCACCGGTCGGTCCGAGATAAATAGAAATCAAAAGACTATTTAGAGCCTTTAGTTGACGCTAACGACCTAAATTGTCTTCGGCGTGATGTGCATTCAGCTCAGGTATTCTTTGGCTCCACCATCTAGTCTTCTGAGGAGGTGAGGGACAAGTTTAGAGTGTCACACCAACGCTGGCAGGGCCTGCACTCCGGGGGGGGGTAGGAGGGCGAGCTACAACCGGCAGCGTCAGGCTTTAGGCAGCTTCAGCCAATTTTCGCAACTCTACCGGTATTTAATGGAGTCGCTGTGAGAACTCATTACTTCCACGCCCTGTCGTCACCGGAGAGAGACCAAATTTCGTAAGCTCTGGCGCTTGCTTGACTGCTTGTTGGAGTGGTAGAGACGCCAAGGATGCATCGCGGATTTCCGTTTCGCCGCCATTTTCAACGCCATTGGTGGCATTCGATATGCTACTGGAAAATAAGCGAACTTTCTGGAATATTACTTGGGCTCGTCCGCATTTTTTTTCTCAAAAGTAGGCACTATATGGTCGATATTTCCAAGTTTCCTGTACCGTAATGAGACCGGGGCGCGGTTCGTCTTCATCGCAGGCACGCTGGATAAGGCCAATCTTGCAACTGTTTTGTTCTGGACAATCAGTGCAGTCAGCGAGGTCAAGGTTGAGGTCTGCTCACTCATCGTCACGTGACTGCTGCTAGAAGCACTAGAGACGGTTAAGGATGCACTGCGAATCTCAGTTTCGCCGCCATTTTCATTAATGCCATTGGTGGCATTTCGATATGCTACTGGCAGCAGACGCCGAGTATTTAGTACTAGTCATGCCTGCATCCGTTAGCTTGGCGTGCGTGGTCGTCAAGGTCTTGGTGGGTACTATAGGCGTGGCTAGCGTGAGTGAGCGTGGTTCAAGCGTGCTCGTTCGTTCATACGACGAATTCGAAGGAACACTCATCTTTAGGTCCACAAACTGATTGCTGACCGATGAAACACTTGTCCACTGATCAGACTGCGACGTCTTTGCAGACTCGTCGGTGCGTTTTCTCAAAAGTAGACCGTCATCTGATGTCGTTATGGGCAACTGGCTCGATGGCTTGATCTTCAGCTTGTGCGCTTCCGTTTGGAATATCGCCGCCATCGATACCGTGCGTGATAAAGTCGCAGACGGATGCATGGTCTGAAGAGTCATCGACGAGTTCAGCTTTGGTGTAGTCGTATGCGCCCGTGGCAGAGGTGAGGAAGACGATGATAGCAACTCGTGAACCATAGACAAAGTCGCAAGTGATGGCTGTCTAGACGCCGCAGTCGAAGAGGAACAATTTTTTTCATCGAGTCAGCTCTAATCTGATTACTGTTTCCCGGTTCTGGTTCTATAATTTGACCTTGGATCGTTTTTCTCGCATGCACGCTGGATGAAATCATCTCTGACTGTGGTGTCGTCCCTGCCGTCAGCGAGGTCAAGATTATGGTCAGCTGACTCGTCGTCGAGATCTTCGGTATCTTCTCGGTAATATAAGCATTTGACTTCATTGGCTGCGAATTCGTGAACATGGAATGACTCTGAGTAAACGCCTGTGACGCTGAGCGAGAATTGCCTTCATGTGGAGCAGAAGGTGCATGTCCTGCTGAGGTCACGTGCGACTCTCCAGTGCTAATCGACTCTACAATTGGCCCCCTCGTCGATGCCAGAGGTGATTGCCTTGAATGGAAAGTCGGCGATGATGTCTCTAGTAAGCGTGTCCTGCTGGACTGTGTTGAGTCGCTGTGAGACCTCGAGACTGTCACGCCTGCCGTCACCGTAGGGGGACCGAATGTCTGAAGCTCTTGCGGTTGCTGACTGCTGCTAGGAGCAGTAGAGACGGCCAAGGATGCACTGCGGATCTCCGTGTCGCTGCCAGTTTTAATACTGCCGGTGGAATTCGGTATGCTACTGACAGCAGACGATGCGTATTTTGTACTGGTAGTGCTTGCACCAATCGGCTTGCCAGTGTTGGCATTCGAAATGCTACTGGCAGCAGACGATGCGTATTTAGTACTGGTAGTACTTGCATCAATCGGCTTGCCAGTAGTGGCATTCGATGTGCTACTGTCCGCAGACGATGCGTATTTAGTGCTGGTAGTGCTTGCACCAGTCGGCTCGCCAGTGTTGGCATTCGAAATGCTACTGGCAGCAGACGATACGTATTTAGTGCTGCTAGTACTTGCATCAATCGGCTTGCCAGTAGTGGCATTCAATGTGCTACTGTCCGCAGACGATGCGTATTTAGTGCTGGTAGTGCTTGCACCAGTCGGCTTGCCAGTGTTGGCATTCGATATGCTACTGGCAGCAGACGATACGTATTTAGTGCTGGTAGTGCTTGCATTAATTAGCTTGGCGTTCTCGGTCGTCGATATCTTGGCAGGGGCTGAAGGCATAACCGTCGTCAGCAAGCTTGGCTCGTGCGTGCTCGTTCGTTCGTATAAGGATTTAGAGGGAACATTCGTCTGTAGGTCCTCAGAATGATGGCTGACGGATGAGATACTTGTCCACGGATCAGACTGAGACGTCTTTGCAGGCTCTTCCGTGCGTTTCTCAAAAGTAGACCGTCATCTGATGTCGTCATGGGCAACTGGCTCGATGGCTTGACCTTCAGCTTGTGCGCTTCCGTTTGGAATATCGCCGCCGTCGATACCGTGCGAGATAAAGTCGCAGAAGGATGCATGGTCTGAAGAGTCACCAACGAGTTCAGCTTTGGTGTAGTGGTATGCGCCCGTGGCAGTGATGAGGAAGACGATGATAGCAACTCGTGAACCAAAGACAAAGTCGAAAGTGATGGCTGTCTAGACGCCTCAGTCGAAGAGGAACGGTTTTTCTCCGAGTCAGCTCCCGTCTGATTAATACTTCCCAGTTCCGGTTCTATAATTTGACCCGAGGCAGTCTTTCTTGCAGGCACTATCTCTGACTGTGGTGTCGTCCTGGATGTCCCTGCCGTCAGCGAGGTCACGATTGAGGTCAGCTGACTCATCGTCGCGATAGTCAGGCTCTTTTCGGTAATGTAAGCCATTGATTGCATTGGCTGCGAATTCGCGGACGTGGAATGACTCTGAGTAAATGCTTTTGACACTGACTGCGAGTTGCATTCATGTGGAACAGAAGGTGCATGTCCTGCTGAGGTCGCATCTGACTGTCCGGCTCGACTCGACTCAGCAATTGGCCCCGTCGTGGATGGCAGAGACGATTGGCTGGCATGCAGAGTCCCCAAAGTTGGTTCTCGCAAGAATGCACTGCTGTCCTGTGCTGTCGTGGACTCTATGTCGGCCGGATCGTTCACCGACGCGTCCGGCGGCAAGAAGGTTCCTGTCACGTAGAATGATAGTCCCGCTTTTAAACGCCCGCTTCTCTTGAGACTGATCTGATCCCTAACTGCATCGGTTGCTTAGCAACATTCCCAGCCGTGCTGAGCAGCTGCGCAGCAGCGAAGACTGCCTGCATCCGGCGCGCACCCAGCCGGTTGCCTGAGCGGCACTCAAGCGCAGTGAGCGAGTTTCCGACGGTCAGGCAGCGATTCGCTCCGCTGGCACAGCTCGCGAGATCCTCGCGTGACAGCACGTCCCGCGACAGCACACGCCTATCTAGGCTGGCGCACGGATGGCGAGAGGCTGCACTGCTCTGCCGAACTCGACAATTGGCCACGAAGCGGTCTCGCGAGACGAAGGCGGAGAGAGGATATCACGTGATGAGACGACGAAAGCCAGCGTCCTTATATTTCGCTCGTCTGCTATCGCATCGTGCTACGTGCTATTGGCTGAGAACACGTTAACGAAATTCCGAAACGAGTCGGAGCTCTAATTACAATGTTTCAAGAGACTGCGGTCACGCCAGCACGCTTGATATCTAAACGTTTAATGGTCAATCTGATTCCTATTTCGTTTCCATCTCCCTGCGTGTGGCAGAGCTTGCTGCCGTTTTCTTTCGCCCTTTCTCTCCAGTTGCCTGCATCTTTCCTCGCTCTACGTAGCAGCTTTGGGGGGGCAGCGGCGGGTTATAGGCGGCAATACAATTCTGCTCTGCTTTGATCCCGGGTGGTCAAATTAGGCCACAATGAATTAGATACAATTTCCTTAACTGCTCGGCATTGCAGCATTGCAAAATCGCAGCATTTCAAAACGTTAGTATTGCAACATTTCAGCATAGTCTCTTGAAAGGACGTCTCTTGAAACAGCGTAAAAAAATAACGCGAACAGCGAGCTGCCGCTGCGACTGCTCACCGGCGGTCGGGTCAGCCATCGCGGCGGTCGGGTCAGCCATCGCGGTGGTCGGGTCAGCCATCGCGGTGGTCGCGATGAAAAGCTCAGGAAAATCGGGAGGCGTGACGGTCATATACCGTATAAAGAAGCCTCGACGCTGCGTTGAGTCGTCACTCGTAAAGATGGCGGTGACGTGCGAGCCCAGCACGACCGGCCCGTAGCGACCGGGGCCAGTGTACCTGGAGCGACGGAAACGCCCAGCGAGCGCTGGCGCTGCTACAGACTGCTGCCGCACCTGCACCGCCAGAGGTGCGCTGCTGCTGCTGCTGACTCCACTGAAGCCACTGAGCGCCGCCGCCGCCATGTCCGCTGAGTGCCGCCATTTCCGCAGAGCGCTGCCAGCGGTCGCTGCCGCCGCAGTATCCACCAGAGGGAGGGAGCTTCCGGTGCCACGGGCATCGCTGCCCAACGGTGGCGACAGCAATGGCTGGCTGAGAGAGCGGCGTCCGCCACTTCCGCTTCCGCCGAGCGGCGCGACGCGCACCTGTAGTGAGTCGTTCCTGATAAGTCTTCGCTGATGCTTTGAATCTCCAACCGGTCGTACATCCGCTCCAGATCGAAGACGAGAAACTCGAGCCGCACGAGACGGCCCGGTCCGGCCATGAGCACCCACGTGCAGATCTCGTTTGCCGGGTATGGCGACGGATAGTTTGGAGTTGAGAAATTCGCTCGGTCGGTCAGGAGGACTCCGCCGCAGTCTTCGGAAGGGCGAAAGACGAGCGGCTCGCGCATGCGCGGCCGGACGCTCGTCGCGTGCGGCCCGCGTCTCGCGGCAGCGAGCGAAACGACGGCTGCAGTGCGTCACATCGAGCGCATTCATTCACCTGCGGGTCGCCGTGGTGGGCGCTGGGGCGACGGGCCGAGAAGCAAAGTGCAACTCGAGCGCACGCTCTTTAGAATTCTTCAGCAAGGTATGCTGCGAAATCGCTCAGCAATCTTGTCTCAGAATTAGTCGCATACGCCGCTGCCGCTCTAGTGCTGCGATCCTAGATCTAGGCCATTTTCACTAAGACATTTTCGAGGAGAAACGCACGCAATGATTGGCTACGGTAAACGATAGACGCGAGAGTGGTGATAGCCAAGCCACTCGTGCCGCCGCCGCCAAGGGCTCGGTGCGCTCTCACGCCCGAGAGGATAAAAACTTAGCCGGAACGGAAGCTGGCTTCCAGGCTTTCCAGTGCAGTGCGCCAGCACCAGCGCATTTAAGCTACTGGTGGCACGTTGGCGTCTCGAGTGTTTCAACCTCTACTACTATGTTATACTACTCTACTACTACTATATATAAACTATATACTATAAACTATACTATATATAAACTATATCTTTACTATATTATATAAACTATATATTATACTACTGTATTACTACTATATTTATAATATATTATACTACTCAACTACTAACATATTTATATTATATTTAAACTATATTAAACTACTCTACTACTACTGTATTTATACTGTATTATACTACTTAACTACTACTATATTATACTACTACTACTACTACTACTACTACTACTACTACTACTACTACTACTACTACTACTACTACTACTACTACTACTACTACTACTACTACTACTACTACTACTACTACTACTACTACTACTACTACTACTACTACTACTACTACTACTACTACTACTACTACTACTACTACTACTACTACTACTACTACTACTACTACTACTACTACTACTACTACTACTACTACTACTACTACTACTACTACTACTACTACTACTACTACTACTACTACTACTACTACTACTACTACTACTACTACTACTACTACTACTACTACTACTACTACTACTACTACTACTACTACTACTACTACTACTACTACTACTACTACTACTACTACTACTACTACTACTACTACTACTACTACTACTACTACTACTACTACTACTACTACTACTACTACTACTACTACTACTACTACTACTACTACTACTACTACTACTACTACTACTACTACTACTACTACTACTACTACTACTACTACTACTACTACTACTACTACTACTACTACTACTACTACTACTACTACTACTACTACTACTACTACTACTACTACTACTACTACTACTACTACTACTACTACTACTACTACTACTACTACTACTACTACTACTACTACTACTACTACTACTACTACTACTACTACTACTACTACTACTACTACTACTACTACTACTACTACTACTACTACTACTACTACTACTACTACTACTACTACTACTACTACTACTACTACTACTACTACTACTACTACTACTACTACTACTACTACTACTACTACTACTACTACTACTACTACTACTACTACTACTACTACTACTACTACTACTACTACTACTACTACTACTACTACTACTACTACTACTACTACTACTACTACTACTACTACTACTACTACTACTACTACTACTACTACTACTACTACTACTACTACTACTACTACTACTACTACTACTACTACTACTACTACTACTACTACTACTACTACTACTACTACTACTACTACTACTACTACTACTACTACTACTACTACTACTACTACTACTACTACTACTACTACTACTACTACTACTACTACTACTACTACTACTACTACTACTACTACTACTACTACTACTACTACTACTACTACTACTACTACTACTACTACTACTACTACTACTACTACTACTACTACTACTACTACTACTACTACTACTACTACTACTACTACTACTACTACTACTACTACTACTACTACTACTACTACTACTACTACTACTACTACTACTACTACTACTACTACTACTACTACTACTACTACTACTACTACTACTACTACTACTACTACTACTACTACTACTACTACTACTACTACTACTACTACTACTACTACTACTACTACTACTACTACTACTACTACTACTACTACTACTACTACTACTACTACTACTACTACTACTACTACTACTACTACTACTACTACTACTACTACTACTACTACTACTACTACTACTACTACTACTACTACTACTACTACTACTACTACTACTACTACTACTACTACTACTACTACTACTACTACTACTACTACTACTACTACTACTACTACTACTGTATTTTTCTGGAGCGGAAGTCTCTGCAATCATTCGTGAAATTTCCGCTCATTTCCCGCAAGAACATAAGAAGCTGTGCGCGCGCGGCAGCGCGCGAGTATATGGCGACGAATTGATATGATACCGTATGAAATAACAATGCTTGTAATTGTTTATTGCCCCAGCCTCTATATTCCTCGTTTCGCTGGAACGGCAGCAACTGTCGCCACCGCTGCCGCCACCCAAATCTTTTTAAGTACCGATCCGCATCGTGGACGCTCGGAGTAAAACTTTGAAACCTTTAAAGCAATATGTAGCGCAAGCTTTAACGCAACTTTTCCACTGGATGTCAGAACAGGCTGTGTCATTTGCGTTTCTTGCCATCTTTTCGAGAAAGGATGAAGCAAAGTTCATTGCCGTTAGAGCTGTAACGGAAGTAGCCTCCACAAGACTTCAAGCGTAGAGCAGCTACGTTGCATCGGGCTTTTTTTTCCGCGCTAATGGAAGACTCGGCTCTCGGCTGATTGGGCGGTGAAAGTTTATTCGATTGACCTCGACGCGCCCACGCGCGGAAGCTGTTGGCTGGCTTGATATATTTGGGTTTCCGACCGTCGTACTTTCCCAGCGAGAGAGATTTCTCGATGCAAAGCACGCCTGCGAGGCGCGCAGAGTGCAGTGCTGACAAAGCGCTGCGCACTGACGAGTATGGCGTCGAGCGAGAGCTCTCGCGCTGCTGAGGTCAGAAAAACGCGGCGACCTCGCGCGGCTGAAGAACACGGGGGCAGCTCTTGTGTCGGGAGTGCAACAAGCTGCTGCCGCCGCCGATTGCTTGGTTCGCTCTCATGGGCGAGAGGATTAAAACTGGAGGCCGCGAAAGCTGGCTCACGTGCTCTCCAGCGAAGTGCGCCTGCGCCAGTGCGTTTAAGCGACGCACGCGGGTCACGTGCGCCCCTCGGCAATTGCGGCGCAACTTGGGAACAGAACGAGAGAGCCCGCAGCGGTTGCCGCTAGGCAAAGCAATGCCGCCTAGCAGCGGCGGCGGCATTGCTTTGCCTAGCGGCGGCGGCGGCGCGTGCGGCGGCGGCGGCGCTCTGAGCGCTCTTACGCTGGACTGCTCCAGTCGGCGGGCCAGCTGATGCTGACAGATTGACCGAGGTGAACCGGATGTGGAAACCGCTGCCCGAATCCGAGCCGTCGCTGGTCAGCACGATCGTTACCTCCGGTCCGAGCGCAAGAGGCCCGGGCAATGCGTCGCCCGTGTAGCTACAAAGTGACAGGCGAGCGTTCCGTCCGTCCGTCACCGTAGAGCCGTGCGGCTGCTGCCGCCGCCGCCGCCGCTGCTGCTGTGGGCAGCGCGGGCCGGCGTCAAACGCTGCACGATGCCGGCTCTGCGCGCGCGCGCGCGCGCACGTACACAAAGCCGGCTGCTTTTGGCGTCGCGATGCTCGCGTTGTACACGACGAGAAAGTCAAGGTCGCTCTCCAGAGAAAACGCCGAAAACTCGAGACGCACCGAGTGCCCGGCGCTCGCCCGTAAGTGCCACGTGCAGTAGGCGCTGTTCGGATAGGCACTCGGATAGTTTGGCGACATCACGTCGCCCTGTCCGTCAAAACTTTCACCGCATCCTGAGGCGAGCGAGCGCAAGCTGTGGCTGCTGCGGCGGCCGCCCGTGGGGCGCTTGCCGCAAGCGAGCGCATTGGCGGCCGGCGTATCATGTGCAAGCGACTTGCGTCGCACCACACGCGCGGCGGCGGCGTAATGGGGTGCTTTGTCCGAAAGCGATTCGATCATGATCTCTGATATTTTTTAAGGACGAGTTTTTATCGCTAACAATACCTCGACTGATTTTATTGTTGCTGTCGCTATTCTGCCAGCAAGTTGAAGAATAAATGAAAGTGAAGAAAATGCCAGATGACTAAAAGGAGAAATTTCCAGCAATGCACGACTGACACGTGACTGGCAGATGACTGAACATGAACTGAAGATGACTTTATTGGTAGGGGCAGTGTACAAGGTCAGGGTCAATGCCATGGTCAGTTTACAAGTTTGGCTCAGTAATCAGTGAGTAACCGCCTGCGGCGGCCTCAGTGCGGCCGCGACGGCACACTAGGTAATGCGGTTGCTTTTCACGACATGCGGTACTTAAGCGACTGACCTCTGACTAGTTTTGCGCCGTCAGGAGCTGTCTACAAGCCCAGGCAGACCGACACGTTTTTAGCCTTCTCAACTCCTGACGTGCGCAGCAAAGCCGGTTCGTTTCTTTGATCTAACGGATGGGCAGCACGCTCGCAAGATCTACGTTACTTGCATCTATCCCTTTGCAGCAAATGTAAAGACCCAAAAAAGAGATTAAGTTCTCTGAGGGGGCTTTATCAAGTACATTATTATTATTATTATTATTATTATTATTATCTAACTTGCATCCTTTCCGAGAGGTCGCCGCCACCACAGAACCAGGAGTTGCCTGCCCGCGGCTGTTCTCTAGCTGCGCGCCGCGCCATCCCTTGTGGGAAATCACAAACAAGGCTGAACTGGCAGTCGTCATTGAAAAGCGAAAGCGGAAGCCGGAAACAGAAGCCAAAAACGGAAGCCGAAAGCCCTCGACGGGTGACTCGGCGAGAAGCCCCGCGTGAGAGTGGGCGCCACCATTCCCGCGCGGCATTACTCCGCTTTACTAATATTACGCGCCCAGCCTCGCGGTCGACGGATCGAGGCCCACCACGGCCCTTCGCAATATCAGCCACCATCGGTCGGAAGTTTTGCGCGTGCGCGTCGAGCGCCGGAAGCCGTCGCATCCGCAATGCAGCCGCCATCGGTCGGTGGGGGTGGGGCGTTGTGCGCGGCGGCGCGCACGAAAGCCGAGCTCGGTCTAAGACCGCAAGGCGGTGAGGCTCCGATAGATGTCGCGCCGCCAGGTTGTCATGCGCAACGAGCGAAGCGTGAGAATTATCGTCGACTTATCGAGCCCTCGGCCCAATGTAGACGCAAAGTTGCAAATGAAACGCGTCCTCCGCTCCGGTTCGGCTTCGGCACCCAGCATCGCCCCGGGTTTGTGCTGCTGCATCTTGTAGCCGAATCGGTTATTGTCGTCGGCGTCACTTTAGCTGGCAATATCTTGGAAACGTTATTGCCGCGCGAAATCAGAGAAGGGGCGCTAAAGAGCCGGCGTGACGCCAACTGGGTCAGCAGCCAGCGACAGTCACCTGAGCCGCTGCCGCGTGTAATCCCAAGGAGAGGATCGGCTACCGGCGGAGGATCGACGGAAGTGAATCGAATTTGGAATCCCGAATCCTGCTGAGAGTCGTCCGTGGCGAACACGATCGTCACGTCCTGTCCGAGAGTGATCGGGTCGAACCTCCTCACTCCCGTGTATCTGCAATCGAGTCCTCAATCGTGTTCTCGCGCGTCCGAAAATGTCTTCTTTTCACGACATCCAATCTTGGCAGCGTAGCAGCAGCAGCAACAGCGCGCCTGCGCGCTCCTCGGCCTCTACAGCGTCCAGCGTCCCGGACCGACGAACCGTCCATCCGCGAGCGCACGCTACGGTTTCACGCAGGCTACGGTTTCACAGCAGCCACCGCCGCCACCGCCGCCGCCGCCGCCGCCGCCACCGCCGCCGCCGCCGCTGCCGCCGCCGCCGCCGCCGCCGCGGGTGAGTGCGTCGGCCGTACGTGTAGCGGGCGGCCGAACGTTCATTGGGATGTCCGTCGATTACGATCACGAAGTCGGAATTCAATTGCACAAAGAAGAAGGGAAACTCGAGCCGCACGACTTGCTCGAGTTCCGCCACCAGCCGCCACGTGCACCGAGCGCCGTTCGGATACGGGTCGGGAAAATTCGGTGACGTCAGACTCCCTCGGCCATTAATCAGGTCGCCGCAGTCTGAGCAAGCGCAAGGCCAAGCCGACGGTTGACCGGGCGCGGCCGGCGCGCACGCGGAGCTGGTGGCGCGCATTCGGAGAGCGGATGCGGCGTGCACGACGCAACGGATCGCTGCGTCAGTCGGAGCGCTCGCTCGCGATCGCTCGAGCGATCGCTCGAGCGCTCGCTCGCGAGCGATACGCCAAACGGCCGGCTCGCCGTCGTCGTGGTGTCGCACCCTCCCCCTGCGGGTCCTGCCCGCGTGCGACCCATCGCCGATGCGCCGGCCGATGCCCTCTTCAATCGGTTGCCATGCGCTACGCGGCCGTGACTCGAGCACGGCGGCGGCGGCGAGCTCGGGCTAGAAATCCGCCAACGCCTTCGAACCTTCGCGAAGCTGGCGCTCGAGCCCTAGCGAGGAGGCCGGCCGTCCGGCAGCCCGCCTCCCGCCGCGGTCGGCGAAGCGGCCTTCAGCGATGTCAATGTCGCGCGACTAACGCTGCAGCGACGTCGCTCCAGTGCGACACGCGGAGCGACCGGCGCGACGGGCCGCTCGGAGCTTCATTTAATTAAACTATACTAAATTTAATTAAATTCAATAATTTACTAGAGAACGGCGAGTGCCTGCAGATTTCAAGCCGCCGCCGCCGCCGCCGCCGCCGCCGCCGCCGCCGCCGCCGGCACACTCCGGCGTGCCGTGGAGTTAACAAATTTAGTCACGTGCTCTATGAATCGGCCGAGTTCTTGAGAAGCAGCAGGCGGCTGCAGCAGCAAGCACCTCCATGCGCATTACGGTCGTGTTCGCGTCGACATTGCACTGTAGCGTCTGCGTCTTTCCCTTCACTTCTGACGTTCAGCGACGGACGCTTCTGCCGTGCTCGCCTCCGCAATTCTTGCGCGCCGGCATCTTGTCGTCCACAGCCAACTCTGACGCATTCTTTCCAGCCTCACTGCTACTGCCTCGCCGCTCACTTCCTGCACCGCTACTATCTCGCCACTAACTTACTGGGCTGCTAGTGCCACTGCCACTCACTTCCTGCACCGCTGCTACTTTCTCGCTACTAACTTCGCTTTGAATTTCCTCCTGACTCAGCTACGGTCAGCTCGCTTTCCCTTTGCTCGGCTAGATCACGTTAGCAACGGCCGGCGCATGCGCGCTGACGCCACTGAGGCTTCGAAAGCGCCTTGAAGAATTCTTCTGCTTAAAATGTAACAAAACCTTCCGCTCTGCGGTCCACGCGGCTTAACGAACGCGGAGGCGCAGACATGCGTACGCGTCTCACGACGGACGTTTTGATAATGCATTGATAGATCCCAGTCATGCGTTTCCCTTTCAAGCAAACGATGTTGTAGTTCGAGAATTCCAGCTGTGAACCCGCCGTACTGCGGTAATAGCCTTTGTACT
>WPIO01000566.1:20000-24489 GCA_009760855.2 Cristatella mucedo
TAGCGGCTCGTGAAGCCAGCGAACGACGAAATGCTATAGCAGGCTTTTCGGCGACGCGCTCGGTGGGTCGGTGGCGCGGGCGCTCAGACCTCGTAAGTCATTATTTTTTATGAGCAGCAGTAACGTGCGTTGTGATTCGCTGTGATATGTCGCTGTGAATAAGGACCAGCGTTTCCCGTTCGCGAGCCACGAGCGTGCGCGATTCTCTGCTCACATGGCGGAGTGACGAGCTGTCAAAGTGGAGGACAATGCGAATCGTCACAGCACGCTGTCTCGCGTCGTGCGACCAGGTCGATGCCTCGGAGGCCTCGGGCGTGTGCGGACGCGCCGGCGCCTGGATGGCCTCCGAGCGGACGCCGGACATGTCCCGCCATGCATAGGACAGCCGCACTCTTCTCAATTCTCTCCCTCTCCCCCTCTCTCATTCGTCTCGCTCTCTCACTCTCCTCTCTCTCTCTCTCTCTCTCTCTCTCTCTCTCTCTCTCTCTCTCTCTCAGTTAGAATCGGCTCTACCTCCACTTAATATGCCAGATCAAGTGGGGGATACCTACACCTCTTCAACTCATTCTGCCGCCATCTCACCCCTCACTCACTTAGGCTGACCGGTCAAGAGAGCCACTCCACGCTTGGATATCCAATTACTACGTTTCCATTTCCAAGAAGCTTCGGTTACAAGCAGATGAAGAGATCACAAACTTGACGGCGATTTGTTCCCTGAGTATACTATTGGAGGCCGCAGCAACTGACTTTGCAGATTGTTTGAAAGTTTTTATGCTCAGAATGGACTACGAGGCAGAGGCAGAGAGGTGAGAGAGGAGAGAGACATAGACAGCCGACATCATGGTATATCGTGACATAGATATATATATATATATATATATGTCATAGTCCGATATCACGTGAGATATCCAAGTAAACATAGTCACTGACTGCAGCAGCAGACTGGGGTCACTAACGAGTCGATAAACCAATACCTTAGCATTAAACCTGCGTATTACTGCCCAACATCTCCCATTGGATTCACATAGTTAAGCACCTTGAGAATTTATTAATTTCCAAAACGAGCTATTAACCGTGTTTTTAAATACGTTGCCCAAGTTTCGTCGAAATGATCACCTGGTTAGATATCACGTGAATGCATACTTGAGGCTCTCGACGGTTAAATAGTGGAAATCAAAGAAGCTTCGCGTGAGGAGTAGACGGCCAGTCAGCGGAGGGGCAGCGAACGCACGCCGTGCGGCTTCCACGTTCTGGACGGAATAGCTGCAGTCCCAGCGCCGGAGACGACGCTGGTCCCCAGCCGACTCGCCAGACGAACAGCGATTACTCCCGAAATGACCCGCAGGTAACCGCAGCCCGTGGTTGTGGACTCGCCCAAGTCGTGCAGCGCCGACGCACGTAATGTATATGCCAAGAGAATGCTGCAGAACGGAAGAAGCGACGAAGACCGATATTAACAGTCCGGAAGCAGTATCGTATCCAGGTTCGTACTGTGGATATCTATTTGACAGCATTGAGATTGTAGACGTTGCGAAGCGCTGCGACGTAAACCATGTTATTTAGTTATTATTTGTAATTATTGTAGTTAATAAAGCCCGACTGGAGCCATTTTCTTCTGTGCCCTGTCACAGTGCCACCGAGTATTTTCGGAAGACGCTCCTTCACCTTCTCCTTCGGTCGCTGTAGCTGCTTTGTTCGCCTTCCTGCCAACAGCCGTCTCCGCCAACGAGAGCCGAACTTCGAAGCGTTTTTCAGAAGATTCATACGTTCCTTGATCTGTCCCGCGGCTCACTTTACTGGAGACAGACGAGCGTCTTTAGCAGCAGCGATTTCAGCAGATTTCAGTTGATCTGAAGTCGGGAACGAGATCAGCTTCGGTTGGACCACGCGTGACCCTGGGTATGTTGGGCAACGTTCGGTAAAGTCCGACGTTCTCAGGAGCGTACACACGCGAGCGGCGCGTCTGCGGCGCGTTATGCACGTACGCATGCACGCACACACACACACACACACACACCGCCGGCAAACTGTAATGTCAAAGACCGCGAGGCCCCGCCTCGCCAGTACGGGTAGCGGCACACCATGAAACGTGCAAGGCCTGATGTTATGGAGCGGGCGCCATTGTTTACTTAATGCAGTGTCAGCGACAACGAAACAGGCTCGATATTCGCACGCAGCGCTTAAACAAAGATAACCGCATTAGAGAGAGAGCACAAACAATAGCCCGTGCATAGACGGCTATGGCATGTGATGCCGCAAGGTCGCTAGACTCACCGCTTCGTCTGAAGCAGCAGCAGCAGCAGCAGCAGCAGCGCAGCAGTGATAGCTGTGCTCTGAAGATCCGACTGCGGTCGTGGGCAGATGTCTTATTTATTTATCGTTCATGTTCAGTAATCTCGTTCGTGCATAATCAGCTAAATCGAGCTGCCCAGGTCCAGCCATCCTGCTAGGCGTTTGCTGGTTATAATTTCGCGCCAAGCTCATCCTTCTGGGGTCCAGGCCAGATGTCAAGTTGGTTGTTAGCAACGCGTATTGCAGGCCGTCAAACAGTCGAACGATGCATCATGCGACCAGAATAGGAACCAGAAACCGAGCGCATTTTTCTTTGCGACGATTAAACAACCGCAGCAAACGGTAGACAGCGCTCTGCGCCGATATCGACATTCGCTCACTCCGGAAGCGGCGAGTCACGTTCACATTTTACCGGTTTCTGTAAGAATGGTAAAATAAGTAATTGATGATATTTCTGCAATAAGTCCTCGAAAGATTTTCCTTATCCGGTGCTCTAAAATCGTATCGTAGTAACCTTGGTGTTGAGATCGAGAGTTAGTTGTAAAGGATTAGAGAGGTTAGTATCGCTGATATTGAGATAAATGCAGCGTATGCATAGTTTAGGGAAGACGTTGGATGTAAAAGAAAGCTCAGTAAAAAGTGACGAAGAGGAAGGCTGTAATAAAAGAGTCATACTATACTTTCCCTATAAAGTCCCATATGCACGGCATGTACGAGTCTACAAACATTTCCTCTGACAAAGATATTATGTGTTCAACAGCAGCCGTGACCTACGCCCATCGCCTGTGATTCGAGCTCAAATTAGCACCTGTGCGCATGCCGAGTCTAATATAAAGATGGCTGCTTATCTCATGGTGTCTGAAGCTTGTACGCAGAAATACATCAGAATAATCATTTCTAGCGGTATAATCTGGTGGTTGCATAGTGATCATTAGTCACAGACGGTTGTTTGAGCTAGCTCCGCCGTTTTAATGCCTCTGATTCAATCTTATCTCTAACATGCATCCACCCCTTAGCCGCAATTGCAGCAGACGCATCAAGAAACGCAGACCATGCTGAGTGACAAATGCTTGCTACCAGAAGAGCACCGAAGCTCACGTTGACGTTGATGCTTATTGCACGAAGCAGACTGACGTGGGCGTAGGCCCCTGAAAGCAGGGTATTGTTTCAGAGAGCTTTGTATAGCGCCTTCTACAGCCGCGGGTTGTAGACACACCCTTTGAACTGCAGAGTAAAAGTTTTGTTTCAAGTAGCTACCAGGCGGAACAGCGCCAATTTATCACATGCAGCCTGAGGGCGAGAGGAGCCTGAAAACTAGAGTGGCATTTCAGCTATTGTAAACGAGCCAAGCTGCTGGCGGGCCCAGGTCAGTGGAGAACTTGTATCTGTTGATCAACAGGCAGCCATCCGCTTTTTTCAGTAAAGAGATGTGGTGGTCAAACCTTCGAGATTTTGTAAAGGAGCCTTGCAGCAATATTCCAGAACCATTTTAGTGGTTTGCAGGGCTTTCCACTACCAGCCGAAAGGGAATTATGTAATTATCAGCCAAGACAGAAACTACGCTATGAATAGCGTTCAATATGCTGACGGAAATAACACTGGATTTCTTGTACATATATGGTGGGTGATTCGCGCCAAGGATTTTCATTTTGTTCAAAGAATTTGAATCATACTAAAATCACATTTAAAATCAGCTTTGAAAGTTTTATTTATTGGCTCATTTACTCATCCATTTGTTTGCCTATAATATTTTATGGAACGGATTTCATTTTCTTGCCTTCTTCTTTTTTCAATCTTCCCATGTTTCTAATTCAGTATTTTACATTCGTATGTTGTTTATCGAAACTCTTAATAAACGTGAGACTCGAAAGGCAGATGATATCGCTTGCACCATATTGTCACGTGAGGGCATCATTTGATTCTGATATGTGAAGCTGTGAAACGTGATATATGTCGCTTTCAAGTTGGAAGTCAAATCTAGTTTCACCAGATGCCAACAGATGAATAAAAACTACGCTTCCAGTTGTACAAGGAATATTATTTTGACTGTAAAATCTAGTATTGTTTACGCTACAAATTTGCGTACTACAAAGCGTACGTAGTGAACCAATCAGATGATAAAGCAAGGCATCACTGACTCTCAACGCTGATGGAGATGGTTTTGAAACCAGCCAGCGGAGAATTTACGTAATCGAAC
>WPIO01000567.1:0-24485 GCA_009760855.2 Cristatella mucedo
GCGCTGACTGGCAGCAGAGTTCTGCACCATGTTTAAAGCATTTCGCACGTAAATAACACGTTTAGCACGAGTTCGCAGCAGATCGCGGAATATAAAGAAACTTCAAATCTGCATGTCGGAGCGTGCGCTGAAGTGCAGCAGAGTGCTGCACCATGATTAGAGCATTTCGCACGTAAATAACACGTTTCGCACGAGTTCGCACTAGATCGCGGAATGTGTAGAAACTTCAAATCTGCATGTCGGAGCGTGCGCTGACTGGCAGCAGAGTTCTGCACCATGTTTAAAAGCATTTCGCACGTCAATAAACACGTTTTGCACGAGTTCGCAGCAGATCGCGGAATATGTATGAAACTTCAAATCTGCATGTCGGAGCGTGCTGATGCTGACAGCAGCAGAGTGCTGCACCATGTTTAAAGAATTTCGCACGTAAATAACACGTTTCGCATTAGTTCGCACCAGATCGCAGAATGTGTTAAAACTTCAAATCTGCATGTCGGAGCGTGAGCTGACTGGCAGCAGAGTGCGGCACCATGTTTAAAGCATTTCGCACGTAAATAACACGTTTCGCACGAGTTCGCACCAGATCGCGGAATATGTAAACACTTCAAATCTTCATGTCGGAGCGTGCTCTGACTGGCAGCAGAGTGCTGCACCATGTTTAAAGCATTTCGCACGTAAATAACACGTTTCGCACGAGTTCGCACCAGATCGCGGAATATGTAGAGACTTCAAATCTTCATGTCGGAGCGTGCGCTGACTGGCAGCAGAGTGCTGCACCATGTTTAAAGCATTTCGCACGTAAATAACACGTTTCGCACGAGTTCGCACCAGATCGCGGAATGTGTAGAAACTCCAAATCTGCATGTCGGAGCGTGCGCTGACAGGCAGCAGAGTGCTGCACTATGTTTAAAGCATTTCGCACGTAAATAACACGTTTTAAACGAGTTCGCACCAGATCGCGGAATATGTAGAAACTTCAAATCTGCATGTCGGAGCGTGCGCTGACTGGCAGCAGAGTTCTGCACCATGTTTAAAGCATTTCGCACGTAAATAACACGTTTCGCACGAATTCGCAGCAGATCGCGGAATATAAAGAAACTTCAAATCTGCATGTCGGAGCGTGCGCTGAAGTGCAGCAGAGTGCTGCACCATGATTAGAGCATTTCGCACGTAAATAACACGTTTTCGCACGAGTTCGCACCAGATCGCGGAATATGTAGAAACTTCAAATCTGCATGTCGGAGCGTGCGCTGACTGGCAGCAGAGTTCTGCACCATGTTTAAAGCATTTCGCACGTAAATAACACGTTTCGCACGAGTTCGCACCAGATCGCGGAATGTGTAGAAACTTCAAATCTGCATGTCGGAGCGTGCGCTGACTGGCAGCAGAGTGCTGCACCATGTTTTAAAGCATTTCGCACGTAAATAAAATAACACGTTTCGCACGAGTTTCGCACCAGATCGCGGAATGTGTAGAAACTTCAAATCTGCATGTCGGAGCGTGCGCTGACTGGCAGCAGAGTTCTGCACCATGTTTAAAGCATTTCGCACGTAAATAACACGTTTCGCACGAGTTCGCACCAGATCGCGGAATGTGTAGAAACTTCAAATCTGCATGTCGGAGCGTGCGCTGACTGGCTTCAGAGTTCTGCACCATGTTTAAAGCATTCCGCACGTAAATAACACGTTTCGCATTAGTTCGCACCAGATCGCAGAATGTGTTTAAACTTCAAATCTGCATGTCGGAGCGTGCGCTGACTGGCAGCAGAGTGCTGCACCATGTTTAAAGCATTTCGCACGTAAATAACACGTTTCGCACGAGTTCGCACCAGATCGCAGAATGTGTAGAAACTTCAAATCTGCATGTCGGAGCTTGGGCTGACTGGCAGCAGAGTGCTGCACTATGTTAAAAGCATTTCGCACGTAAATAACACGTTTTAAACGAGTTCGCACCAGATCGCGGAATATGTAGAAACTTCAAATCTGCATGTCGGAGCGTGCGCTGACTGGCAGCAGAGTTCTGCACCATGTTTAAAGCATTTCGCACGTAAATAACACGTTTCGCACGAGTTCGCACCAGATGGCGGAATGTGTAGAAACTTCAAATCTGCATGTCGGAGCGTGCGCTGACTGGCAGCAGAGTGCTGCACCATGTTTAAAGCATTTCGCACGTAAATAACACGTTTCGCACGAGTTCGCACCAGATCGCGGAATATGTAGAAACTTCAAATCTGCATGTCGGAGCGTGCGCTGACTGGCAGCAGAGTGCGGCACCATGTTTAAAGCATTTCGCACGCTAAATTGGCCCGAACACACTTTCGCACGAGTTCGCACCAGATCGCGGAATATGTAGAAACTTCAAATCTCTGCATGTCGGAGCGTGCGCTGACTGGCAGCAGAGTGCTGCACTATGTTTAGAGCATTTCGCACGTAAATAACACGTTTCGCACGAGTTCGCACCAGATCGCGGAATGTGTAAAAACTTCAAATCTGCATGTCGGAGCGTGCGCTGACTGGCAGCAGAGTGCTGCACCATGTTTAAAGCATTTCGCACGTAAATAACACGTTTCGCACGAGTTCGAACCAGATCGCGGAATATGTAGACACTTCAAATCTTCATGTCGGAGCGTGCGCTGACAGGCAGCAGAGTGCTGCACCATGTTTAAAGCATTTCGCACGTAAATAACACGTTTCGCACGAGTTCGCACCAGATCGCGGAATGTGTAGAAACTCTAAATCTGCATGTCGGAGCGTGCGCTGACGGGCAGCAGAGTGCAGCACCATGATTAGAGCATTTCGCACGTAAATAACACGTTTCGCACGAGTTCGCACCAGATCGCGGAATATGTAGACACTTCAAATCTGCATGTCGGAGCGTGCGCTGACTGGCAGCAGAGTGCTGCACCATGTTTAGAGCATTTCGCACGTAAATAACACGTTTCGAACGAGTTCGCACCAGATCGCGGAATATGTAGAAACTTCAAATCTGCATGTCGGAGCGTGCGCTGACTGGCAGCAGAGTGCTGCACCATGTTTAAAAGCATTTCGCACGTAAATAACACGTTTCGCACGAGTTCGCACCAGATCGCGGAATATGTAGAAACTTCAAATCTGCATGTCGGAGCGTGCGCTGACTGGCAGCAGAGTGCTGCAACCATGTTTAAAGCATTTCGCACGTAAATAACACGTTTCGCACGAGTTCGCACCAGATCGCGGAATGTGTAAAACTTCAAATCTGCATGTCGGAGCGTGCGCTGACTGGCAGCAGAGTGCTGCACCATGTTTAAAGCATTTCGCACGTAAATAACACTTTTCGCACGAGTTTCGCACCAGATCGCGGAATATGTAGCGGAAACTTCAAATCTGCATGTCGGAGCGTGCGCTGACTGGCAGCAGAGTGCTGCACCATGTTTAAAGCATTTCGCACGTAAATAACACGTTTCGCACGAGTTCGCACCAGATCGCGGAATGTGTAGAAACTTCAAATCTGCATGTCGGAGCGTGCGCTGACTGGCAGCAGAGTGCTGCACCATGTTTAAAGCATTTCGCACGTAAATAACACGTTTTAACACGTTTAGCACGAGTTCGCAGCAGATCGCGGAATATAAAGAAACTTCAAATCTGCATGTCGGAGCGTGCACTGACTGGCAGCAGAGTTCTGCACCATGTTTAAAGCATTTCGCACGTAAATAACACGTTTCGCACGAGTTCGCACCAGATCGCGGAATGTGTAGAAACTTCAAATCTGCATGTCGGAGCTTGAGCTGACTGGCAGCAGAGTGCTGCACTATGTTTAAAGCATTTCGCACGTAAATAACACGTTTCGCACGAGTTCGCACCAGATCGCGGTATATGTAAACACTTCAAATCTTCATGTCGGAGCGTGCTCTGACTGGCAGCAGAGTGCTGCACCATGTTTAAAGCATTTCGCACGTAAATAACACGTTTCGCACGAGTTCGCACCAGATCGCGGAATATGTTTAAACTTCAAATCTGCATGTCGGAGCGTGCGCTGACTGGCAGCAGAGTGCTGCACCATGTTTAAAGCATTTCGCACGTAAATAACACGTTTAGCACGAGTTCGCAGCAGATCGCGGAATATAAAGAAACTTCAAATCTCTGCATGTCGGAGCGACGTGCATTTCTGAATGGCAGCCCAGAGTTGCAGCAATCTTCATGTTTAAAGCATTTTTCGCACGTAAATAACACGTTTTCGCCACGAGTTCGCACCAGATCGCGGAATGGTGTAGAAAACTTCAAATCTGTCATGTCTCGGAGCTGTGCGGCTGAGTTGGCCAGCAGAGATTCTGCACCATGTTAAAAGCATTTCGCACGTAAATAACACGTTTCGCACGAGTTCGCACCAGATCGCGGAAATATTTTTAAACTTCAAATCTGCATGTCGGAGCGTGCGCTGACTGGCAGCAGAGTTCGGCACCATGTTTAAAAGCATTGCGCACGTAAATAAACACGTTTTTAAACGAGTTCGCACCAGATCGCGGAATGTTGTAACAACTTCAAATCTGCATGTCCCCGGGCGTTGGGCCCCGTGGAACTGGCAGCAGAGTGCTGCACTATGTTTAGAGCATTTCGCACGTAAATAACACGTTTCGCACGAGTTCGCACCAGAGCGCGGAATGTGTAGAAACTCCCAATCTTGCTTGTTGTCGTTTGCGTGGCTCTTGACGTGCATGAGAGAGTGCTTTGCCCACATGTTTTTTTAAAAGCATTTCGCACGTAATACGTGACTTTCGCATCGTGTAACAGTTCGCAGCAGATCGCGGAATATTATGACACTTCAAATCTGCATGTCGGAGCGTGCACTGGCAGCAGAGTTTACTGCACCGTTTGATTTGCGCACGCACGTTTGCTTAGTTCCGCACCAGATGCAGATGTTTTCAACTTCAATCTGCATTGGCGCGTGAGCTGACGGGCCAGCAGAGTGCAGGGGGGGTTTTTAAAGCATTTCGCACGTAAATAACACGATTTTGGCACGAGTTCGCACCAGATCGGGGCGGAATATCACAAGAAACTTCCAAATCTTGCATGTCGGAAGCGTGCGCCTGACTGAAGGCAGGGCAGAGTTCCTGCCACCATGTAGTTAACAAGCATTTTCGCACGTAAATAACACGTTTCGCACTAGCTTGCAGCAGATCGCGGAATATGTAGAAACTTCAAATCTGCATGTCGGAGCGTGCGCTGACTGCAGCAGAGTTGCTGCACCATGATTAAGCATTTCGCACGTAAATAACCCACGTTTTCGCAACGAGTTTCGCACCAGATCGCGGAATGTGTAGAAACTTCAAATCTGCATGTCGTAGGCGTGCGCTGACCCTGCAGCAGAGTGCCTGCAACTCATGTTTAAAGCATTTTCCGCACTTAAATAACACGTTTTCGCACGAGTTCGCGCCAGATCGCTGGAATGGTTATGAAACTTCAAATCTGCATGTCGGAGCGTGCGCTGACTGGCAGCAGATTGCTGCACCATGTTTAAAGCATTTCGCACGTAAATAACACGTTTCGCACGAGTTCGCACCAGATCGCGGAATGTGTAGAAACTTCAAATCTTCATGTCGGAGCGTGCGCTGACTGGCAGCAGAGTGCTGCACCATGTTTAAAGCATTTCGCACGTAAATAACACGTTTCGCACGAGTTCGCAGCAGATCGCGGAATACGTAGAAACTTCAAATCTGCATGTCGGAGCATGCACTGACTGGCAGCAGAGTTCTGCACCATGTTTAAAGCATTTCGCACGTAAATAACACGTTTCGCACGAGTTCGCACCAGATCGCGGAATATGTAGACACTTCAAATCTTCATGTCGGAGCGTGCGCTGACTGGCAGCAGAGTGCTTCACCATGTTTAAAGCATTTCGCACGTAAATAACACGTTTCGCACGAGTTCGCACCAGATCGCGGAATATGTAGAGACTTCAAATCTTCATGTCGGAGCGTGCGCTGACTGGCAGCATTTCGCACGTAAATAACACGTTTCGCACGAGTTCGCCCCAAATCGCGGAATATGTAGAAACTTCAAATCTGCATGTCGGAGCGTGCGCTGACTGGCAGCAGAGTTCTGCACCATGTTTAAAGCATTTCGCACGTAAATAACACGTTTCGCACGAGTTCGCAACCAGATCGCGGAATGGGTAGAAACTTCAAATCTGCATGTCGGAGCGTGCGCTGACTGGCAGCAGAGTTCTGCACCATGTTTAAAGCATTTCGCACGTAAATAACACGTTTCGCACGAGTTCGCACCAGATCGCGGAATGTGTAGAAACTTCAAATCTGCATGTCGGAGCGTACGCTGACTGGCAGCAGAGTGCTGCACCATGTTTAAAGCATTTCGCACGTAAATAACACGTTTCGCACGAGTTCGCAGCAGATCGCGGAATATGAAGAAACTTCAAATCTGCATGTCGGAGCGTGCGCTGAAGTGCAGCAGAGTGCTGCACCATGATTAAAGCATTTCGCACGTAAATAACACGTTTCGCACGAGTTCGCACCAGATCGCGGAATGTGTAGAAACTTCAAATCTGCATGTCGGAGCGTGCCCTGACTGGCAGCAGAGTTCTGCACCATGTTTAAAGCATTTCGCACGTAAATAACACGTTTCGCACGAGTTCGCACCAGATCGCGGAAATATAAAGAAACTTCAAATCTGCATGTCGGAGCGTGCGCTGAAGTGCAGCAGAGTGCTGCACCATGTTTAGAGCATTTCGCACGTAAATAACACGTTTCGCACGAGTTCGCACCAGATCGCGGAATGTGTAGAAACTTCAAATCTGCATGTCGGAGCGTGCGCTGACTGGCAGCAGAGTGCTGCACCATGTTTAAAGCATTTCGCACGTAAATAACACGTTTCGCACGAGTTCGCACCAGATCGCGGAATATGTAAACACTTCAAATCTGCATGTCGGAGCGTGCTCTGACTGGCAGCAGAGTGCTGCACCATGTTTAAAGCATTTCGCACGTAAATAACACGTTTCGCACGAGTTCGCACCAGATCGCGGAATGTGTAGAAAACCAAAATCTGCATGTCGGAGCGTGCGCTGACTGGCAGCAGAGTGCTGCACCATGTTTAAAGCATTTCGCACGTAAATAACACGTTTCGCACGAGTTCGCACCAGATCGCGGAATATGTAGAAACTTCAAATCTGCATGTCGGAGCGTGCGCTGACTGGCAGCAGAGTGCTGCACCATGTTTATATCATTTCGCACGTCATTAACACCTTTCGCACTAGTTTGCACCAGATCGCTGAATGTGTAGAAACTTCAAATCTGCATGTCTGAGCGGGCGCTGACTGGCAGCAGAGTGTGGCACCATGTTTAAAGCATTTCGCACGTAAATAACACGTTTCGCACGAGTTCGCACCAGATCGCGGAATGTGTAAAAACTTCAAATCTGCATGTCGGAGCGTGCGCTGACTGGCAGCAGAGTGCTGCACCATGTTTAAAGCATTTCGCACGTAAATAACACGTTTCGCACGAGTTCGCACCAGATCGCGGAATGTGTAGAAACTTTAATTCTGCATGTCGGAGCGTGCGCTGACTGGCAGCAGAGTTCTGCACCATGTTTAAAGCATTTCGCACGTAAATAACACGTTTTCGCACGAGTTCGCACCAGATCGCGGAATATGTAGAAAACTTTAAATCTGCATGTCGGAGCGTGCGCTGACTGGCAGCAGAGTGCTGCACCATGTTTAAAGCATTTCGCACGTAAATAACACAGTTCGCACGAGTTCGCACCAGATCGCGGAATATGTAGAAACTTCAAATCTGCATGTCGGAGCGTGCGCTGACTGGCAGCAGAGTGCTGCACCATGTTTAAAGCATTTCGCACGTAAATAACACGTTTTCGCACGAGTTCGCACCAGATCGCGGAATATGAAGAAACTTCAAATCTGCATGTCGGAGCGTGCGCTGACTGGCAGCAGAGTGCTGCACCATGTTTAAAGCATTTCGCACGTAAATAACACGTTTCGCACGAGTTCGCACCAGATCGCGGAATGTGTAGAAACTTCAAATCTGCATGTCGGAGCGTGCGCTGACTGGCAGCAGAGTTCTGCACCATGTTTAAAGCATTTCGCACGTAAATAACACGTTTCGCACGAGTTCGCAGCAGATCGCGGAAATAAAGAAACTTCAAATCTGCATGTCGGAGCTTGTGCTGACTGGCAGCAGAGTGCTGCACTATGTTTAAAGCATTTCGCACGTAAATAACACGTTTCGCACGAGTTCGCACCAGATCGCGGAATGTGTAGAAACTTCAAATCTGCATGTCGGAGCGTGTGCTGACTGGCAGCAGAGTGTGCACCATGTTTAAAGCATTTCGCACGTAAATAACACGTTTCGCACAAGTTCGCACCAGATCGCGGAATATGTAGAAACTTCAAATCTGCATGTCGACTCGGAGCGCGTGTGGCTGCTAAAGCATCTGACGGCAGCAGAGTGCTGCAGTTGTTTAAAGCATTTTTTCTTGCACGTAAATAACAAATTTCGGCACGAGTTTGCCAGCAGATAGCGGATATCGTAGAAACTTCACTCTGTTAAACGGTTCCCCGGGGATGCGTGCGCTGAAACTGGCGGAAGAGTGCTCTGCTGGACTGATTGCAGCAGAGTGTTTCACCATGTTTAATAGCTCGTTTTTCACGCGTTCGCAGAGATAGACGAAATGTGTAAAAACTTTCAAATCTGCAATTGTCTAACCGGTGTGCACGTTGGCCTTGTCTGCACCATTAAAGCATTGCACACATGTTTTTTAAACAAGTTAAAACTATCACCAACCCAGATCGCGAAAATATGTAGAAACCCAAAATCTGCATGTCGGAGCGTGCGCTTGAATGGCAGCAGAGTGGCTGCACCATTGTTTAAAGCATTTCGCACGTAAAATAACACGTTTCGCACGAGTTCGCACCAGATCGCGGAATATGTAGAAACTTCAAATCTGCATGTCGGAGCGTGCACTTGCGCGGGCAGCAGAGTGCAGCACCATGATAAGAGCATTTCGCACGTAAATAACACGTTTCGCACGAGTTCGCACCAGATCGCGGAATGTGTAGAAACTCCAAATCTGCATGTCGGAGCGTGCGCTGACAGGCAGCCGAGTGCTGCACTATGTTTAAAGCATTTGGCACGTAAATAACACGTTTTCGCACGAGTTTAATTTCGCCACGAGCAGATCGCGGAATATGCTTAGACTTGCCACTCAAATCTGGCATGTCGGAGCGTGACGCGCACTTGTCTGCAGGCAGCAGAGTTTGCTGCACAGATGCAGACACTTTAAAAGCCATTTGCCACGTAAATAACACGTTTTTTCAAGTGCGCACCATGTTAAAAGTTTCGCGTAAAAACCAGATCGCGGAATGCAATGTAGAACACTTCAAATCTTCATGTCGGAAGCGTGGCTCCTGACGGGCAGCAGAGTGCTGCACCATGTTTAAAGCATTTCGCACGTAAATAACACGTTTCGCACGAGTTCGCACCAGATCGCGGAATGTGTAGAAACTTTAAATCTGCATGTCGGAGCGTGCGCTGACTGGCAGCAGAGTGCTGCACCATGTTTTTTAAAGCATTTCGCACGTAAATAACACGTTTCGCACGAGTTCGCACCAGATCGCGGAATATGTAGAGACTTCAAATCTTCATGTCGGAGCGTGCGCTGACTGGCAGCAGAGTGCTGCACCATGTTTAAAGCATTTCGCACGTAAATAACACGTTTCGCACGAGTTCGCACCAGATCGCGGAATGTGTAGGAACTCCAAATCTGCATGTCGGAGCGTGCGCTGACTGGCAGCAGAGTGCTGCACCATGTTTAGAGCATTTCGCACGTAAATAACACGTTTCGCACGAGTTCGCACCAGATCGCGGAATGTGTAGAAACTTCAAAATCTGCATGTCGGAGCATGCTCTGACTGGCAGCAGAGTGCTGCACTATGTTTAAAAGCATTTCGCACGTAAAATAACACGTTTTTTCGCACGAGTTCGCACCAGATCGCGGAATGTGTAGAAAAACTTCAAATCTGCATGTCGGAGCGTGCGCTGACTGGGCAGCAGAGTGCTGCACCATGTTTAAAGCATTTCGCACGTAAATAACACGTTTCGCACGAGTTCGCACCAGATCGCGGAATATGTAGAAACTTCAAATCTGCATGTCGGAGCGTGCGCTGACTGGCAGCAGAGTTCTGCACCATGTTTAAAGCATTTCGCACGTAAAAAACACGTTTCGCACGAGTTCGCACCAGATCGCGGAATATGTAGAAACTTCAAATCTGCATGTCGGAGCGTGCGCTGACTGGCAGCAGAGTGCTGCACCATGTTTAAAGCATTTCGCACGTAAATAACACGTTTCGCACGAGTTCGCACCAGATCGCGGAATAGTATGAAACTTCAAATCTGCATGTCGGAGCGTGCGCTGACTGGCAGCAGAGAGTGCTGCACCATGTTTAAAGCATTTCGCACGTAAATAACACGTTTCGCACGAGTTCGCACCAGATCGCGGAATATGTAGAAACTTCAAATCTGCATGTCGGAGCGTGCGCTGACTGGCAGCAGAGTGCTGCACCATGTTTAAAGCATTTCGCACGTAAATAACACGTTTCGCACGAGTTCGCACCAGATCGCGGAATATGTAGACACTTCAAATCTGCATGTCGGAGCGTGGGCTGACTGGCAGCAGAGTTCTGCACCATGTTTAAAGCATTTCGCACGTAAATAACACGTTTCGCACGAGTTCGCACCAAATCGCGGAATATGTAGACACTTCAAATCTGCATGTCGGAGCGTGCGCTAACTGGCAGCAGAGTGCTGCACCATGTTTAAAGCATTTCGCACGTAAATAACACGTTTCGCACGAGTTCGCACCAGATCGCGGAATGTGTAAGAAACTTCAAATCGGCATGTCGGAGCGTGTGGCTGACTGGCAGCAGAGTGCTGCACCATGTTTAAAGCATTTTCGCACGTAAATAACACGTTTCGCACGAAGTTCGCACCAGATCGCGGAATATGTAGAAACTTCAAATCTGCATGTCGGAGCGTGCGCTGACTGGCAGCAGAGTGCTGCACCATGTTATTAAAGCATTTCGCACGTAAATAACACTTTTCGCACGAGTTCGCACCAGATCGCGGAATGTGTAGAAACTTCAAATCTGCATGTCGGAGCGTGCGCTGACTGGCAGCAGAGTGCTGCACCATGTTTAAAGCATTTCGCACGTAAATAACACGTTTCGCACGAGTTCGCACCAGATCGCGGAATGTGTAGAAACTTCAAATCTGCATGTCGGAGCGTGTGCGCTGACTGGCAGCAGAGTGCTGCACCATGTTTAGAGCATTTCGCACGTAAATAACACGTTTCGCACGAGTTCGCACCAGATCGCGGAATATGTAGAAAACTTCAAATCTGCATGTCGGAGCGTGTCCTGAATGGCAGCAGAGTGCTGCACCATGTTTAAAGCATTTCGCACGTAAATAACACGTTTCGCACGAGTTCGCACCAGATCGCGGAATATGTAGAAACTTCAAATCTGCATTTCGGAGCGTGCGCTGACTGGCAGCAGAGTGCTGCACCATGTTTAAAGCATTTCGCACGTAAATAACACGTTTCGCACGAGTTCGCACCAGATCGCGGAATGTGTAGAAACTTCAATCTGCATGTCGGAGCGTGCGCTGACTGGCAGCAGAGTGCTGCACCATGTTTAAAGCATTTCGCACGTAAATAACACGTTTCGCACGAGTTCGCACCAGATCGCGGAATATGTAGAAACTTCAAATCTGCATGTCGGAGCGTGCGCTGACTGGCAGCAGAGTGCTGCACCATGTTTAAAGCATTTCGCACGTAAATAACACGTTTCGCACGAGTTCGCACCAGATCGCGGAATGTGTAGAAACTTCAAATCTGCATGTCGGAGCGTGCGCTGACTGGCAGCAGAGTGCTGCACCATGTTTAAAGCATTTCGCACGTAAATAACACGTTTCGCACGAGTTCGCACCAGATCGCGGAATATGTAGAAACTTCAAATCTGCATGTCGGAGCGTGAGCTGACTGGCAGCAGAGTGCTGCACCATGTTTAAAGCATTTCGCACGTAAATAACACGTTTCGCACGAGTTCGCACCAGATCGCGGAATGTGTAGAAACTTCAAATCTGCATGTCGGAGCGTGCGCTGACTGGCAGCAGAGTGCTGCACCATGTTTAAAGCATTTCGCACGTAAATAACACGTTTCGCACGAGTTCGCACCAGATCGCGGAATGTGTAGAAACTTCAAATCTGCATGTCGGAGCGTGCGCTGACTGGCAGCAGAGTGCTGCACCATGTTTAAAGCATTTCGCACGTAAATAACACGTTTCGCACGAGTTCGCACCAGATCGCGGAATATGTAGAAACTTCAAATCTGCATGTCGGAGCGTGCGCTGACTGGCAGCAGAGTGCTGCACCATGTTTAAAGCATTTCGCACGTAAATAACACGTTTCGCACGAGTTCGCACCAGATCGCGGAATGTGTAGAAACTTCAAATCTGCATGTCGGAGCGTGCGCTGACTGGCAGCAGAGTGCTGCACCATGTTTTAAGCATTTCGCACGTAAATAACACGTTTCGCACGAGTTCGCACCAGATCGCGGAATGTGTAGAAACTTCAAATCTGCATGTCGGAGCGTGCGCTGACTGGCAGCAGAGTGCTGCACCATGTTTAAAGCATTTCGCACGTAAATAACACGTTTCGCACGAGTTCGCACCAGATCGCGGAATATGTAGAAACTTCAAATCTGCATGTCGGAGCGTGCGCTGACTGGCAGCAGAGTGCTGCACCATGTTTAAAGCATTTCGCACGTAAATAACACGTTTCGCACGAGTTCGCACCAGATCGCGGAATATGTAGAAACTTCAAATCTGCATGTCGGAGCGTGCGCTGACTGGCAGCAGAGTGCTGCACCATGTTTAAAGCATTTCGCACGTAAATAACACGTTTCGCACGAGTTCGCACCAGATCGCGGAATATGTAGAAACTTCAAATCTGCATGTCGGAGCGTGCGCTGACTGGCAGCAGAGTGCTGCACCATGTTTAAAGCATTTCGCACGTAAATAACACGTTTCGCACGAGTTCGCACCAGATCGCGGAATATGTAGAAACTTCAAATCTGCATGTCGGAGCGTGCGCTGACTGGCAGCAGAGTGCTGCACCATGTTTAAAGCATTTCGCACGTAAATAACACGTTTCGCACGAGTTCGCACCAGATCGCGGAATATGTAGAAACTTCAAATCTGCATGTCGGAGCGTGCGCTGACTGGCAGCAGAGTGCTGCACCATGTTTAAAGCATTTCGCACGTAAATAACACGTTTCGCACGAGTTCGCACCAGATCGCGGAATGTGTAGAAACTTCAAATCTGCATGTCGGAGCGTGCGCTGACTGGCAGCAGAGTGCTGCACCATGTTTAAAGCATTTCGCACGTAAATAACACGTTTCGCACGAGTTCGCACCAGATCGCGGAATATGTAGAAACTTCAAATCTGCATGTCGGAGCGTGCGCTGACTGGCAGCAGAGTGCTGCACCATGTTTAAAGCATTTCGCACGTAAATAACACGTTTCGCACGAGTTCGCACCAGATCGCGGAATGTGTAGAAACTTCAAATCTGCATGTCGGAGCGTGCGCTGACTGGCAGCAGAGTGCATTTCGCACGTAAATAACACGTTTCGCACGAGTTCGCACCAGATCGCGGAATGTGTAGAAAACTTCAAATCTGCATGTCGGAGCGTGCGCTGACTGGAAGCAGAGTGCTGCACCATGTTTTAAAGCATTTCGCACGTAAATAACACGTTTCGCACGAGTTCGCACCAGATCGCGGAATATGTAAAAACTTCAAATCTGCATGTCGGAGCGTGCGCTGACTGGCAGCAGAGTGCTGCACCATGTTTAAAGCATTTCGCACGTAAATAACACGTTTCGCACGAGTTCGCACCAGATCGCGGAATATGTAGAAACTTCAAATCTGCATGTCGGAGCGTGCGCTGACTGGCAGCAGAGTGCTGCACCATGTTTAAAGCATTTCGCACGTAAATAACACGTTTCGCACGAGTTCGCACCAGATCGCGGAATGTGTAGAAACTTCAAATCTGCATGTCGGAGCGTGCGCTGACTGGCAGCAGAGTGCTGCACCATGTTTAAAGCATTTCGCACGTAAATAACACGTTTCGCACGAGTTCGCACCAGATCGCGGAATATGTAGAAACTTCAAATCTGCATGTCGGAGCGTGCGCTGACTGGCAGCAGAGTGCTGCACCATGTTTAAAGCATTTCGCACGTAAATAACACGTTTCGCACGAGTTCGCACCAGATCGCGGAATGTGTAGAAACTTCAAATCTGCATGTCGGAGCGTGCGCTGACTGGCAGCAGAGTGCTGCACCATGTTTAAAGCATTTCGCACGTAAATAACACGTTTCGCACGAGTTCGCACCAGATCGCGGAATGTGTAGAAACTTCAAATCTGCATGTCGGAGCGTGCGCTGACTGGCAGCAGAGTGCTGCACCATGTTTAAAGCATTTCGCACGTAAATAACACGTTTCGCACGAGTTCGCACCAGATCGCGGAATATGTAGAAACTTCAAATCTGCATGTCGGAGCGTGCGCTGACTGGCAGCAGAGTGCTGCACCATGTTTAAAGCATTTCGCACGTAAATAACACGTTTCGCACGAGTTCGCACCAGATCGCGGAATGTGTAGAAACTTCAAATCTGCATGTCGGAGCGTGCGCTGACTGGCAGCAGAGTGCTGCACCATGTTTAAAGCATTTCGCACGTAAATAACACGTTTCGCACGAGTTCGCACCAGATCGCGGAATGTGTAGAAACTTCAAATCTGCATGTCGGAGCGTGCGCTGACTGGCAGCAGAGTGCTGCACCATGTTTAAAGCATTTCGCACGTAAATAACACGTTTCGCACGAGTTCGCACCAGATCGATCGAGGAATATGTAGAAACTTCAAATCTGCATGTCGGAGCGTGCGCTGACTGGCAGCAGAGTGCTGCACCATGTTTAAAGCATTTCGCACGTAAATAACACGTTTCGCACGAGTTCGCACCAGATCGCGGAATATGTAGAAACTTCAAATCTGCATGTCGGAGCGTGCGCTGACTGGCAGCAGAGTGCTGCACCATGTTTAAAGCATTTCGCACGTAAATAACACGTTTCGCACGAGTTCGCACCAGATCGCGGAATGTGTAGAAACTTCAAATCTGCATGTCGGAGCGTGCGCTGACTGGCAGCAGAGTGCTGCACCATGTTTAAAGCATTTCGCACGTAAATAACACGTTTCGCACGAGTTCGCACCAGATCGCGGAATGTGTAGAAACTTCAAATCTGCATGTCGGAGCGTGCGCTGACTGGCAGCAGAGTGCTGCACCATGTTTAAAGCATTTCGCACGTAAATAACACGTTTCGCACGAGTTCGCACCAGATCGCGGAATATGTAGAAACTTCAAATCTGCATGTCGGAGCGTGCGCTGACTGGCAGCAGAGTGCTGCACCATGTTTAAAGCATTTCGCACGTAAATAACACGTTTCGCACGAGTTCGCACCAGATCGCGGAATATGTGTAGAAACTTCAAATCTGCATGTCGGAGCGTGCGCTGACTGGCAGCAGAGTGCTGCACCATGTTTAAAGCATTTCGCACGTAAATAACACGTTTCGCACGAGTTCGCACCAGATCGCGGAATGTGTAGAAACTTCAAATCTGCATGTCGGAGCGTGCGCTGACTGGCAGCAGAGTGCTGCACCATGTTTAAAGCATTTCGCACGTAAATAACACGTTTCGCACGAGTTCGCACCAGATCGCGGAATGTGTAGAAACTTCAAATCTGCATGTCGGAGCGTGCGCTGACTGGCAGCAGAGTGCTGCACCATGTTTAAAGCATTTCGCACGTAAATAACACGTTTCGCACGAGTTCGCACCAGATCGCGGAATGTGTAGAAACTTCAAATCTGCATGTCGGAGCGTGCGCTGACTGGCAGCAGAGTGCTGCACCATGTTTAAAGCATTTCGCACGTAAATAACACGTTTCGCACGAGTTCGCACCAGATCGCGGAATATGTAGAAACTTCAAATCTGCATGTCGGAGCGTGCGCTGACTGGCAGCAGAGTGCTGCACCATGTTTAAAGCATTTCGCACGTAAATAACACGTTTCGCACGAGTTCGCACCAGATCGCGGAATGTGTAGAAACTTCAAATCTGCATGTCGGAGCGTGCGCTGACTGGCAGCAGAGTGCTGCACCATGTTTAAAGCATTTCGCACGTAAATAACACGTTTCGCACGAGTTCGCACCAGATCGCGGAATATGTAGAAACTTCAAATCTGCATGTCGGAGCGTGCGCTGACTGGCAGCAGAGTGCTGCACCATGTTTAAAGCATTTCGCACGTAAATAACACGTTTCGCACGAGTTCGCACCAGATCGCGGAATGTGTAGAAACTTCAAATCTGCATGTCGGAGCGTGCGCTGACTGGCAGCAGAGTGCTGCACCATGTTTAAAGCATTTCGCACGTAAATAACACGTTTCGCACGAGTTCGCACCAGATCGCGGAATATGTAGAAACTTCAAATCTGCATGTCGGAGCGTGCGCTGACTGGCAGCAGAGTGCTGCACCATGTTTAAAGCATTTCGCACGTAAATAACACGTTTCGCACGAGTTCGCACCAGATCGCGGAATGTGTAGAAACTTCAAATCTGCATGTCGGAGCGTGCGCTGACTGGCAGCAGAGTGCTGCACCATGTTTAAAGCATTTCGCACGTAAATAACACGTTTCGCACGAGTTCGCACCAGATCGCGGAATGTGTAGAAACTTCAAATCTGCATGTCGGAGCGTGCGCTGACTGGCAGCAGAGTGCTGCACCATGTTTAAAGCATTTCGCACGTAAATAACACGTTTCGCACGAGTTCGCACCAGATCGCGGAATGTGTAGAAACTTCAAATCTGCATGTCGGAGCGTGCGCTGACTGGCAGCAGAGTGCTGCACCATGTTTAAAGCATTTCGCACGTAAATAACACGTTTCGCACGAGTTCGCACCAGATCGCGGAATGTGTAGAAACTTCAAATCTGCATGTCGGAGCGTGCGCTGACTGGCAGCAGAGTGCTGCACCATGTTTAAAGCATTTCGCACGTAAATAACACGTTTCGCACGAGTTCGCACCAGATCGCGGAATATGTAGAAACTTCAAATCTGCATGTCGGAGCGTGCGCTGACTGGCAGCAGAGTGCTGCACCATGTTTAAAGCATTTCGCACGTAAATAACACGTTTCGCACGAGTTCGCACCAGATCGCGGAATATGTAGAAACTTCAAATCTGCATGTCGGAGCGTGCGCTGACTGGCAGCAGAGTGCTGCACCATGTTTAAAGCATTTCGCACGTAAATAACACGTTTCGCACGAGTTCGCACCAGATCGCGGAATATGTAGAAACTTCAAATCTGCATGTCGGAGCGTGCGCTGACTGGCAGCAGAGTGCTGCACCATGTTTAAAGCATTTCGCACGTAAATAACACGTTTCGCACGAGTTCGCACCAGATCGCGCGGAATCTGTAGAAACTTCAAATCTGCATGTCGGAGCGTGCGCTGACTGGCAGCAGAGTGCTGCACCATGTTTAAAGCATTTCGCACGTAAATAACACGTTTCGCACGAGTTCGCACCAGATCGCGGAATATGTAGAAACTTCAAATCTGCATGTCGGAGCGTGCGCTGACTGGCAGCAGAGTGCTGCACCATGTTTAAAGCATTTCGCACGTAAATAACACGTTTCGCACGAGTTCGCACCAGATCGCGGAATGTGTAGAAACTTCAAATCTGCATGTCGGAGCGTGCGCTGACTGGCAGCAGAGTGCTGCACCATGTTTAAAGCATTTCGCACGTAAATAACACGTTTCGCACGAGTTCGCACCAGATCGCGGAATGTGTAGAAACTTCAAATGCATGTCGGAGCGTGCTGCTGACTGGCAGCAGAGTTCTGCACCATGTTTAAAGCATTTCGCACGTAAATAACACGTTTCGCACGAGTTCGCACCAGATCGCGGAATATGTAGAAACTTCAAATCTGCATGTCGGAGCGTGCGCTGACTGGCAGCAGAGTGCTGCACCATGTTTAAAGCATTTCGCACGTAAATAACACGTTTCGCACGAGTTCGCACCAGATCGCGGAATGTGTAGAAACTTCAAATCTGCATGTCGGAGCGTGCGCTGACTGGCAGCAGAGTGCTGCACCATGTTTAAAGCATTTCGCACGTAAATAACACGTTTCGCACGAGTTCGCACCAGATCGCGGAATGTGTAGAAACTTCAAATCTTCATGTCGGAGCGTGCGCTGACTGGCAGCAGAGTGCTGCACCATGTTTAAAGCATTTCGCACGTAAATAACACGTTTCGCACGAGTTCGCACCAGATCGCGGAATGTGTAGAAACTCCAAATCTGCATGTGGTTGCGTGCGCTGACAGGCAGCAGAGTGCTGCACTATGTTTAAAGCATTTCGCACGTAAATAACACGTTTTAAACGAGTTCGCACCAGATCGCGGAATATGTAGAAACTTCAAATCTGCATGTCGGAGCGTGCGCTGACTGGCAGCAGAGTTCTGCACCATGTTTAAAGCATTTCGCACGTAAATAACACGTTTCGCACGAATTCGCAGCAGATCGCGGAATATAAAGAAACTTCAACTCTGCATGTCGGAGCGTGCGCTGAAGTGCAGCAGAGTGCTGCACCATGATTAGAGCATTTCGCACGTAAATAACACGTTTCGCACGAGTTCGCACCAGATCGCGGAATGTGTAGAAACTTCAAATCTGCATGTCGGAGCGTGCGCTGACTGGCAGCAGAGTTCTGCACCATGTTTAAAGCATTTCAAACGTAAATAACACGTTTCGCACTAGTTCGCACCAGATCGTAGAATGTGTAAAAACTTCATATCTGCATGTCGGAGCTTGCGCTGACTGGCAGCAGAGTGCTGCACTATGTTTAAAGCATTTCGCACGTAAATAACACGTTTCGCACGAGTTTCTGCACCATGTTTAAAGCATTTCGCACGTAAATAACACGTTTCGCACGAGTTCGCACCAGATCGCGGAATGTGTAGAAACTTCAAATCTGCATGTCGGAGCGTGCGCTGACTGGCAGCAGAGTGCTGCACCATGTTTAAAGCATTTCGCACGGAAATAACACGTTTCGCACAAGTTCGCACCAGATCGCGGAATATGTAGAAACTTTAAATCTGCATGTCGGAGCGTGCGCTGACGGGCAGCAGAGTGCAGCACCATGATTAGAGCATTTCGCACGTAAATAACACGTTTCGCACGAGTTCGCACCAGATCGCGGAATGTGTAGAAACTTCAAATCTGCATGTCGGAGCGTGCGCTGACTGGCAGCAGAGTGCTGCACTATGTTTAAAGCATTTCGCACGTAAATAACACGTTTCGCACGAGTTCGCACCAGATCGCGGAATGTGTAGAAACTTCAAATCTTCATGTCGGAGCGTGCGCTGACTGGCAGCAGAGTGCTGCACCATGTTTAAAGCATTTCGCACGTAAATAACACGTTTCGCACGAGTTCGCACCAGATCGCGGAATGTGTAGAAACTTCAAATCTGCATGTCGGAGCGTGCGCTGACTGGCAGCAGTGTGCTGCACCATGTTTAAAGCATTTCGCACGTAAATAACACGTTTCGCACGAGTTCGCACCAGATCGCGGAATGTGTAGAAACTTCAAATCTGCATGTCGGAGCGTGCGCTGACTGGCAGCAGAGTGCTGCACCATGTTTAAAGCATTTCGCACGTAAATAACACGTTTCGCACGAGTTCGCACCAGATCGCGGAATGTGTAGAAACTTCAAATCTGCATGTCGGAGCGTGCGCTGACTGGCAGCAGAGTGCTGCACCATGTTTAAAGCATTTCGCACGTAAATAACACGTTTCGCACGAGTTCGCACCAGATCGCGGAATATGTAGAAACTTCAAATCTGCATGTCGGAGCGTGCGCTGACTGGCAGCAGAGTGCTGCACCATGTTTAAAGCATTTCGCACGTAAATAACACGTTTCGCACGAGTTCGCACCAGATCGCGGAATGTGTAGAAACTTCAAATCTGCATGTCGGAGCGTGCGCTGACTGGCAGCAGAGTGCTGCACCATGTTTAAAGCATTTCGCACGTAAATAACACGTTTCGCACGAGTTCGCACCAGATCGCGGAATGTGTAGAAACTTCAAATCTGCATGTCGGAGCGTGCGCTGACTGGCAGCAGAGTGCTGCACCATGTTTAAAGCATTTCGCACGTAAATAACACGTTTCGCACGAGTTCGCACCAGATCGCGGAATGTGTAGAAACTTCAAATCTGCTGCATGTCGGCGTGCGTGGGCTGACTGGCAGCAGAGTGCTGCACCATGTTTAAAGCATTTCGCACGTAAATAACACGTTTCGCACGAGTTCGCACCAGATCGCGGAATATGTAGAAACTTCAAATCTGCATGTCGGAGCGTGCGCTGACTGGCAGCAGAGTGCTGCACCATGTTTAAAGCATTTCGCACGTAAATAACACGTTTCGCACGAGTTCGCACCAGATCGCGGAATGTGTAGAAACTCAAAAATCTTGCATGTCGGAGCGTGCGCTGACTGGCAGCAGAGTGCTGCACCATGTTTAAAGCATTTCGCACGTAAATAACACGTTTCGCACGAGTTCGCACCAGATCGCGGAATATGTAGAAACTTCAAATCTGCATGTCGGAGCGTGCGCTGACTGGCAGCAGAGTTCTGCACCATGTTTAAAGCATTTCGCACGTAAATAACACGTTTCGCACGAGTTCGCACCAGATCGCGGAATGTGTAGAAACTTTAATTCAGCATGTCGGAGCATGGGCTGACTGGCAGCAGAGTGCTGCACCATGTTTAAAGCATTTCGCACGTAAATAACACGTTTCGCACGAGTTCGCACCAGATCGCGGAATGTGTAGAAACTTCAAATCTGCATGTCGGAGCGTGCGCTGACTGGCAGCAGAGTGCTGCACCATGTTTAAAGCATTTCGCACGTAAATAACACGTTTCGCACGAGTTCGCACCAGATCGCGGAATATGTAGAAACTTCAAATCTGCATGTCGGAGCGTGCGCTGACTGGCAGCAGAGTGCTGCACCATGTTTAAAGCATTTCGCACGTAAATAACACGTTTCGCACGAGTTCGCACCAGATCGCGGAATGTGTAGAAACTTCAAATCTGCATGTCGGAGCGTGCGCTGACTGGCAGCAGAGTGCTGCACCATGTTTAAAGCATTTCGCACGTAAATAACACGTTTCGCACGAGTTCGCACCAGATCGCGGAATGTGTAGAAACTTTAAATTCAGCATGTCGGAGCATGGGCTGACTGGCAGCAGAGTGCTGCACCATGTTTAAAGCATTTCGCACGTAAATAACACGTTTCGCACGAGTTCGCACCAGATCGCGGAATGTGTAGAAACTTCAAATCTGCATGTCGGAGCGTGCGCTGACTGGCAGCAGAGTGCTGCACCATGTTTAAAGCATTTCGCACGTAAATAACACGTTTCGCACGAGTTCGCACCAGATCGCGGAATGTGTAGAAACTTCAAATCTGCATGTCGGAGCGTGCGCTGACTGGCAGCAGAGTGCTGCACCATGTTTAAAGCATTTCGCACGTAAATAACACGTTTCGCACGAGTTCGCACCAGATCGCGGAATATGTAGAAACTTCAAATCTGCATGTCGGAGCGTGTGCTGACTGGCAGCAGAGTGCTGCACCATGTTTAAAGCATTTCGCACGTAAATAACACGTTTCGCACGAGTTCGCACCAGATCGCGGAATGTGTAGAAACCCAAAATCTGCATGTCGGAGCGTGCGCTGACTGGCAGCAGAGTGCTGCACTATGTTAAGCATTTTGCACGTAAATAACACGTTTTAAACGAGTTCGCACCAGATCGCGGAATGTGTAGAAACTTCAAATCTGCATGTCGGAGCGTGCGCTGACTGGCAGCAGAGTTCTGCACCATGTTTAAAGCATTTCGCACGTAAATAACACGTTTCGCACGAGTTCGCAGCAGATCGCGGAATATGTAGAAACTTCAAATCTGCATGTCGGAGCGTGCGCTGACTGGCAGCAGAGTGCTGCACCATGTTTAAAGCATTTCGCACGTAAATAACACGTTTCGCACGAGTTCGCACCAGATCGCGGAATGTGTAGAAACTTCAAATCTGCATGTCGGAGCGTGCGCTGACTGGCAGCAGAGTGCTGCACCATGTTTAAAGCATTTCGCACGTAAATAACACGTTTCGCACGAGTTCGCACCAGATCGCGGAATATGTAGAAACTTCAAATCTGCATGTCGGAGCGTGCGCTGACTGGCAGCAGAGTGCTGCACCATGTTTAAAGCATTTCGCACGTAAATAACACGTTTCGCACGAGTTCGCACCAGATCGCGGAATGTGTAGAAACTTCAAATCTGCATGTCGGAGCGTGCGCTGACTGGCAGCAGAGTGCTGCACCATGTTTAAAGCATTTCGCACGTAAATAACACGTTTTCGCACGAGTTCGCACCAGATCGCGGAATATGTAGAAACTTCAAATCTGCATGTCGGAGCGTGCGCTGACTGGCAGCAGAGTGCTGCACCATGTTTAAAGCATTTCGCACGTAAATAACACGTTTCGCACGAGTTCGCACCAGATCGCGGAATGTGTAGAAACTTCAAATCTGCATGTCGGAGCGTGCGCTGACTGGCAGCAGAGTGCTGCACCATGTTTAAAGCATTTCGCACGTAAATAACACGTTTCGCACGACTTCGCACCAGATCGCGGAATGTGTAGAAACTTCAAATCTCCTTGTCAGAGCGTGCGCTGACTGGCAGCAGAGTGCTGCACCATGTTTAAAGCATTTCGCACGTAAATAACACGTTTCGCACGAGTTCGCACCAGATCGCGGAATGTGTAGAAACTTCAAATCTGCATGTCGGAGCGTGCGCTGACTGGCAGCAGAGTGCTGCACCATGTTTAAAGCATTTCGCACGTAAATAACACGTTTTTCGCACGAGTTCGCACCAGATCGCGGAATGTGTAGAAACTTCAAATCTGCATGTCGGAGCGTGCGCTGACTGGCAGCAGAGTGCTGCACCATGTTTAAAGCATTTCGCACGTAAATAACACGTTTCGCACGAGTTCGCACCAGATCGCGGAATGTGTAGAAACTTCAAATCTGCATGTCGGAGCGTGCGCTGACTGGCAGCAGAGTGCTGCACCATGTTTAAAGCATTTCGCACGTAAATAACACGTTTCGCACGAGTTCGCACCAGATCGCGGAATGTGTAGAAACTTCAAATCTCCTTGTCAGAGCGTGCGCTGACTGGCAGCAGAGTGCTGCACCATGTTTAAAGCATTTCGCACGTAAATAACACGTTTCGCACGAGTTCGCACCAGATCGCGGAATATGTAGAAACTTCAAATCTGCATGTCGGAGCGTGCGCTGACTGGCAGCAGAGTGCTGCACCATGTTTAAAGCATTTCGCACGTAAATAACACGTTTCGCACGAGTTCGCACCAGATCGCGGAATATGTAGAAACTTCAAATCTGCATGTCGGAGCGTGCGCTGACTGGCAGCAGAGTGCTGCACCATGTTTAAAGCATTTCGCACGTAAATAACACGTTTCGCACGAGTTCGCACCAGATCGCGGAATATGTAGAAACTTCAAATCTGCATGTCGGAGCGTGCGCTGACTGGCAGCAGAGTGCTGCACCATGTTTAAAGCATTTCGCACGTAAATAACACGTTTCGCACGAGTTCGCACCAGATCGCGGAATATGTAGAAACTTCAAATCTGCATGTCGGAGCGTGCGCTGACTGGCAGCAGAGTGCTGCACCATGTTTAAAGCATTTCGCACGTAAATAACACGTTTCGCACGAGTTCGCACCAGATCGCGGAATATGTAGAAACTTCAAATCTGCATGTCGGAGCGTGCGCTGACTGGCAGCAGAGTGCTGCACCATGTTTAAAGCATTTCGCACGTAAATAACACGTTTCGCACGAGTTCGCACCAGATCGCGGAATGTGTAGAAACTTCAAATCTGCATGTCGGAGCGTGCGCTGACTGGCAGCAGAGTGCTGCACCATGTTTAAAGCATTTCGCACGTAAATAACACGTTTCGCACGAGTTCGCACCAGATCGCGGTAAATGTAGACACTTCAAATCTTCATGTCGGAGCGTGCGCTGACTGGCAGCAGAGTGCTGCACCATGTTTAAAGCATTTCGCACGTAAATAACACGTTTCGCACGAGTTCGCACCAGATCGCGGAATGTGTAGAAACTTCAAATCTGCATGTCGGAGCGTGCGCTGACTGGCAGCAGAGTGCTGCACCATGTTTAAAGCATTTCGCACGTAAATAACACGTTTCGCACGAGTTCGCACCAGATCGCGGAATATGTAGAAACTTCAAATCTGCATTTCGGAGCGT
>WPIO01000568.1:0-24456 GCA_009760855.2 Cristatella mucedo
CCGTCAATGAGTTGTCGATCCATCATATTTTTCGGCAGCAACTGCAAAGCGATCAACCTACTCGTACTTACAGAGCGTAGCAGCTGTGGCTCACTCGTGCTTCCTGCACAATATGTATAATACATAAATAGCGACTGTTATGCCTAAGATTTCTACTGTTCAGCCTATCGAACCTCAAGACTGCAAAATAGAGATTTGTAATAAATAGAGCCTGTAATGTCTAAGATTCCTGTAATTTGCCAATACGACCAATACGGGATAACGAAGGTTATAATGTTATATCTTGGATAATAAATAGCAAATCTTATGCCTGTATTCACTTAGTGCAGCGTTCGTTGTAGCAGAGGAGCAGCCAGCGCTGCACTTCAGCCTGGTCTCCAACAGCTTTGAGATGCCTTCCTTCCGAGGCAGGGACCTGTCGGTGACGTCAGAGGGGCATCTGCTGCTGGCTGCTGTGCAGCAATTCCAACCCGGCATGCTGGAATACAGTCAGAGCGGCAGAAAGCTGAGCGTCTGGAAACCCGCGAGGCTGAGCATCGGACTGGACGATCAGGTCGTTGCAGTGCAATCCCTGCAGGACGGACGTGCAGCTGTAGCCTTGCAATACTCACGGCTCGTCCTGCTGCTCAGACGAAGCTCTGCTGCTGCTGCAGGGGACTCCCAGGGGACGTGGCTCGAGGAACGACGTGTCGCTAAGCTGCCGTGGCCTCCCTACAAGCTGTCCGTGCTCGGCGACCTACTCGCTGTGGCCGAGGGCTACGGTGGCCGACGGCTGCAGCTGCTGCAGCTGAGCTCGGGGCGGCTGCTGTACAGCAGCAAGTACAAGTATCAGATTCGCAGAGTGGCTCTCTCTGCTGCTGGTCTGGTCACTGCGAGCTACAGTGAGGTGAAGCTGGACGGTGGCAGAGAGCTGTACATAGTGGACAGCTGCAGCCACCGAGGTGACAGACAATGGAGACTCGAGCTGAGCAGTGAGGAGCAAGCGAGGGACGTCTGTGCTGCGGGCGGCATCGTGTACCTGGCTGTGAGAGGGTGGGGAGACAGCGAGAGGAACTGCGTGAGGGCGCTCTGTGCAGAGACTGGGCAGGTGCTACAGCAGGTCCTCTCCTACAGCAGCCACGGACTGCAGCCGCCTCGGTGCCTGTCACTGGGCAGAGGACAGAGGACCGTGCTAGCCGTGATGGGCTGGGACAGGCAGACTGTGACTGTGTACCGTGCAGCAGCAGCGGCAGGCAGCAGCAGCAGCAGCAGTGGATGAGATGCTGGGAGGCAGCTGCAGCTCCAGGGGGGACCACTACCTACCTAGCACTGCATGTCACTCAGAGCTTGGCTTCACAGCTGCAGGCGCTGCACGTACCTGTACATGTGCATTGTAACGAATAAAGTTGAATAATCCACAAACTAACGAGTTGAAATCTTGCCACTCGTACGAGCACGAGCTGCTCCAGTCAGACCTCATGCTGCTGCTTCTGCTGCTGCTGCTTTGCATCAACGCCAGCCAGCGTTCGTCCGAAGATACGTCCGAGCAGAACAACAATCTATTTGGTTCAAGTAGAAATTGGCATCTCGACCGCCATTGCTTGCTTTAGCGGCGGCACGAAGTAGCTAAGAAAGCCTGCTCCGTCATCCGTAGCGGCCCAGGCTGGATGCGATCCGCACCGATAATTCCTCAGAACAAAATGATCCGAGATTTTATGTGATGGTACAGGCTTTCTATTTAATTTCCAACAGCGAACAGTGCAGGAAGCATCCTTTTTGCGTCCATCACTACCGCTGGTGTATTAGAGAGCAGTTCGCCTCAGGGTTTCGGCCAGGCGATAGGATGCAAGGCACAGCAGCATCCGGGTAACAAGTTAGAGTCGCTTTGCAAGCGAGCTGTAAAGTATTTTTTTTAATTGCCGCTGCATGAGCGAAATGACCACTAGTGGCTGTAGCGGTGCTGCGTAAATTAAGCTGCTTAATTAGATCATCTTTGCCCTCTAAAGCGTGTTTAATTTGTGTATTTGCGAGACAGTAGAGGCAAGTTAAGCGCCCGCAGACGAGCGCCCGCCGAAAAAAAGCGCCCGCCGACGAGCAACACCGCCAGTTTATTTCACTAGGCACTGATCAGGGGGAGGGCTACTCTCAGCAACCCTCTCTTCCACTGCAGTGCTCGCCGACTCCCTCGTCCAAAAAATCGGTCATCGCACATTCCAACCGCATACCACGTTGAGCGTCACAGCCCACTCGAACAGCGATCAGTGGATGCACTGTCAAATGAAACCACACAACCCCGGCTAGAGCACTCACTTTGACCTTTCGTTTCATGTGGAACAGGCCAGAGTTGATCTCGCCCAGAATATACCCGGGTTTCAAACGAGCAAGGCGGAGGTGCAAAATAGGGTAGTCAAAACTTTATCCCTAACCCGTCTGAGAAACGAAGCAGAGTACGAATTTGTTTAACTGTAGCAAACTTGCTTAGTTATTGTTGATTGCTTAAATGCCCCTCATGCAAGCAGAGACTATTCGAAACAAAATTGCATACGATACCCTACAAAGAACTCGTGCAGATATCTAAAAAGCGTATACAAGAAAGTGAGATTTTCATTTTGAACCGTTAAAGTAGTTTTCAGAAGCAGTTGAGTTGGTGGTCTGCTTTGTGGCTGCTTCCGGCGCCGAGCAGACGGGACACTGCGGCAGGCACTCCTACACTTAAATATTTGCAATTACGTTCTCTGTGTATTGGCTGCCAAGGCCGGAAGTGAAGACAAGTCGGACGAGAAGCCGAAAAGAAGGAAATGAGTGGCAGAGAGAAAGGAGCGAAGCGGACCGGAAGCGGAAGCAAGCAGGTGCCCATAGCAGCATCGCTGCAATCTGTAGCACCTGCACGATGAGAACGTCGAAGGGAATTCCACAGCCTAGGTCCTAATGAGCAAATGGAATGATTGCCTGCCAGACGATCACCTGTATATCTAGAATGCTTTGGAGGCAAGTCGGCAACGGATACCCTATTTAAGTCGGCGATGGTTTGGGCCACTTGGCGACTAAATGAGTGGGCGTGGCTGCGACGCCTAACAGGCATTAGTAATCAAAAACGATACGTGCAACAAGTCTGTGTTGCGCAAGCGAATCGACAAGGTTTGACAACGATTGAGCTTGGCCACAGCGGAATGAGCCTCTGAAAGGGTCTCGGCCGGGCGGTGCGGTGCAAGGCACGGTGCTTCTGGGTCGCCAGTTTAAGTCGTGTAGTGATTCGCTACCTTGTATTGTACGCGTATTTTGAACCTCCAAAAAACATATGCAGGACACTTGGCTAAGAATAGGCAATTTGTAAAAGGTAAGAAAACAACTATTTGACGTGTCTCACTTTGAATTCGCACGCAATATCAAGTGCATCGACAAAAGGGGTGATTTTGTGGATTTTTACCCTATACGACATTTTTATTTTATCAACTCGCATCTTTTTCTCTTTTACAACATTTTTACTTTTTCAACTCGTTCTCGTTAACACTCGAACTCGTTTCAAATCTAAAAACGTTGTAAAATGAAAAAAGCGCTCGTTTCAAAAATAAAAACATCGTGTAGTGCAAAAACACATCACAACGAGCTCTCATTAGCACTCGAACTCGTTAAGTATTGTGAAACTAGGATAGCTGTTTTCAAAATCTTTATATATTATAGTAAAACAATTTTGTTGTAATTTTATTTTTATTTAAACAAAATATGTTTACCTTATATAGCAAGATGGTTTTTCTAATCAGACAAAGAAATTATTTTGCGTCTGAGACAAGGAGATTAATGAATGCTGATTTTGATTTACCAATAGCTAAATATGATCGTAAAGCTAAAAGAATTAGAAAAGAAAAAAATAATTTCTTGAAATGAAGCGAGAAGATTGATGAATATTGACTTCGACATTCCTTCAATTAAGTATGTTGGTAAAACTGGAAGATTTAATAAAGTTGGCTTTACTAATCCAATTGTAACTGCTGGAGGAAATATCTTAACTTTTACATATAATACTAAAAAATGGTTTGGAGACTTCGAGACTTTAAGAGAATCACTCAGGTATCAAACAAAATTATTGCTTAATAGAGTTGGAAAAAATATGGTCTTTTATTAGAGTTCATTTTAGAGTATCATTTGATATGAAAACGTTTGATACTGGTGAAACAGAAAGAAGAGGATCTCAATCTAAATCAATTTTAACTATGGATACCGAATCAGCAGATGAGATTTATGATAAAATAATACTTACACTTGGAATAAATTCTGAGTTACTAGTTGAGAGAGGTGTTGGTTCTGGTTGGTTATTTATTGGTTTTCACTCATTTTCAGTTGTTATATCTAAATATATTCCAATTGACGGTGGTTCATATGTTGAAACCCCCGATTATCTCGCTAATAAAAAGTGCGTTACTAAGATAAAAAACTATGATGATGAGTTTTGCACGCTATGGTGGGTTTTGAGAGCTCTAAATTCAGTAGAAAGAAAGAAATGGAAGACAAATGATTTAAAAAAAATACTAAGCGAACAATATTCAAGTTTAATAATAGATATCGAGTGGCTTATGAAAGTTAAAGACAAAAATAAACTAGAGAAAGCTAAGAATGTTAGCATAAATGTTTACTCGTGTCGGTACAAAGAATCAAGAGTTTCTCCTTTAAGAGTTGTTAAGAAAGCTGATGAGATTCTTAATAGACATATCAATCTGTTGCTTTTAACAAGTGGTGATATCGAACATTATATTTTGATTAACAATTTTAATGCTTTATGTAGACCATCTAGCTCTGGAGGAAAACAATATTACTGTCATCGATGTTTAAGTAGATTTTTCGATAAAACTCAAATAGACGAGCACCTAGAAATAGGTGATAGCATAAACTCAGGAACAACAATATATGTAATGCAAGACGAACATAATAAATTTATATCATTTGATTCATTCAAGCATCTAAGCGTATGTCCTTATGTTTGTTATCCAGACTTTGAATGTTTAGTGCAAAAAGGAGAGCTCGAGGACCACTTTTCAACACACACACCATGCTCTGCTGCATATGTTATAGTTGACTGGAATGGTAAAGTTGTTAATAGGTTTTTAAACGTTGGTCCTGATTGTGTAAACACTTTCTTAAAAAGATTATTTGCTATGGCAGATTTTTATAAAACTCTACTAGTTGAGAAAAATTTAGATAGCATGATGATAGATTTAACTGAGGATGAAATGAAAGCACACGATGATGCAATTTTCTCTTGGATGTGTAAAGGACCATTTAATCAAAGAAATGATGAGTTGAGAAAAGTATTTGAGTATTGTCATTTAACAAATAAATATAGAGGCGCTGCTCACCATTAACGTAACTTTAATGCAATTATTGATTTTAGAAAATGGCAATTACCTGTTTTATTTCACAATTTTAGGGGATTCACATACCATTGTTAAAGAATTGGAGACTTTTAGCGTTGAAGCAGAACCAATAGCAAATTATTTAGAAAAGTACTCAAAGATGCTCAAAGTTGGAGATTTGGTTTTTAAAGATAGCATGCAATTCATGATCGGATCATTAAATACCATTGCTTCGACAATGGGAAAACAATTGATTGCTTTCCAATGTCAAATAAAGTTTAGGGTGAAAAATATAAAGGAAAAAAATCCTAATCTTCTTGCTGTTAAAGGAGAATATCCATATGAATTTATGGATTCTCGGGAGAAATTTAATTGTGATGCTTTACCGAGCAAGGAGTCTTTCTACTCTAATGTTTATATCGAAGGAATATCAGATGATGATTATAAAAAGCAAATGCTGTTTGGAAAGAATTTGACTGTAAAACACTTCTTGATTATCATGATTTATATTTAATAACTGATGTATTGCTATTAGCAGACTGTTTTGAAAGTTTTAGAAAGGGATTGATATCTAAATTGAAATTAGATCCTGCAAACTGTGTTACAACACCAAATTTTTCATGGATCGCTGTGTTTTGGTATTCTGGAGTAAAAACTGAGTTATTAACAAACAGAGAGATATTTGACACATTTAAAAAATCAATTCGCGCAAGTATTTGTCAAGTTAATAGTAGATTAGCTAAAGCAAACAATCCTATAGTACCTGGATATGATTCTAGCAAACCTACAAGATGGATTACCTACCAAGACGCTATTAGTTTATACCCAACAGTAATGATGGAACTTCTTCCACAAGGAGAAATTGAAGAGTGTTCAATTGATGGGTGGGACAGAGAAAAAATACTATCATTACCTGATGAGTCAGATGTTGGAGCTTTCTTTGTTGTTGATATTGAGTACGATCCTAAAACAAAAGAGTACTATCATGATTTACACAATGAATATCCATTATACTCGTCTAACAGAGTTGTTGACTGTAGTGAATATTCTAATTTTCAAAATAAATTTAAAGTAGGTGCGTGTAATATTCCAAAACTAATGTGTGACTTTTCATTAAAAAAAATTATTTAATTCACTATAGATATCTAAAGTTTTGTTTAACACACGGAATGATAGCGACAGTAAAAAAGGTTTATAAATTTAAGCAATCTAGATGGTTGGAGCCATTTATTCAAATGTGTGCTGATATAAAAGCAGCAAATTTAAATAAGAAGCTCTTGAGAAACCTTTGGAAATTGATAATGAATGCGTTTTATGGTAAAACATGTGAAGATGTTGAAAAAAGAGTAAAAACTTATCTGATTAATGTTATTGATGAAATAGGAAGTAAGAAGTTTAATAAAAGAGTACGCGATCCTAGAATGGTAAACTTTAGAGATTTTAGCAAAACATTAACACTATTTCAAATGAATCAATCAAAGACCAGGTTAAATAAACCAAAGTTTATAGGTAGCACAATTCTTGACTTATCTAAATTACACATGCAGAAGTTTCATTATGATGTAATAAAACAAAAGTATAACGAAAAAGTTAAGTTAATCTATACTGATACAGATTCATTGATCATGGATATTGAAACACCTAATTTATATAATGACATGAAAGATATGCCTGAATGGTTCGCTGAAGATACGATTGGAAATTTAAAGATGAAACAGAAGGAAAAGTAATTGCTGAAGTATGTGCTTTAAGACCAAACCTGTATTCAGTTAGTATCATTAATGCAAAAAGAAAAGCAGCCGCAAAAGGAGTTACAAAAGCAGTTTTAACTAAAACAATTGGTCATGACACGTTTGTCAATTGTTTAACAGATAGTATATCAATCTTTAACGGAAAAGTAATTGATGGATTTAAAGAAAAACAGGTTAGAACGTTTTTTAAGATATCGCAAAGTAAGCACGAGTACTGATAAGTTAGAAAAAGTAGCACTGTCTGCCTTTGATTCAAAACTATACTGGTTGGACTGTGGAATTTGCAGTTATGCTTATGGACACTGTAGAATTGCTGATGCGTTGAGCAACAATCTAAATCCAGGTCGATGTAACACTTGCAATATTAGAAATATTAATATAGATGCCAAAGCGAAAGAGTGAAGAAATCATTGAACCAAAAGCAAAAGTAAAAGTCGAACATGATATTCGTGAAACAACAAAAGAGTTATATGAATTACAAATAGAAATGGAGTATGATAGAGCAGAAGAAGAGTTAAATTTTTGAGATGGCAGGAATAAATTTATGTTACAAAAATTAAATTCCATAATATAGAAATGAAAAACGAAAAAGTTGAACAAACTGAACAAGTTGAAGAAACTGAACATGAGTCTGAAGTTGAAGAATCCGACAGTGATGATCCTGATTACTATCCAGAAGATTCAGAATATGAAAGTGATGACACCGAGGAATCAGAAAGTGAATATGATCCTAATTAAGGCTATGAACAAGCATTCTGTTTCAAAGAAAGTGTAGAATAAAATTACGTAAAAGATGAACTATAAAAATTTATATTTATATAGAATGGATGTTTCCAGAATTCTTAGTTGTGAACAGTCAAGAGATATGGCGCTTAAAATTTGTCTACAAAAGTTAAAGAGAGTAGATCAAAGAATTTTCAAGCATTCACTTGATAAACTTATTCCAGATTTGGATAGCTCGTACACTGCTGTTCTTGTTGAAATTTGCGATACCTGTGATAAGCTAATGGAGTGTAGAAGTAAAATAAAAAAAATGCTGATAGAAGCAGAAAAGAAATCAAAAACTCTAAAAACTAAACGGCGTACAAATTAATTAAGACCTTATGAAAATAGGTGATTTGTTTTATTTTTTATAATAGTATAGGAAATGTCGACAGCAACTGAAGTAACTGATTCCAATCTTGCTACATCTGCAACTCTGCTGAAAGCATATGTTGATTATCTTGTAAAATCTAGAATGACTGCTTACGATCAACAGACACTCGACTCAGATATCTCAATTATGACTGATGCATCTGTTAAAAAGTTTTATATTGATGAGTGTGACATTGAAGCACAAAAGGTAATCACTTCAGGAATGGCAAGTGTAACAAGTGATCTTGAAGCAACAGTTAGAACAAAAATTTATACTCTTCTCGATAAACCTGGAGAAATCTCTGGATATACTACTTGGATTGCTAGCCAGCTACCAACACTTTCAACAGTTATTTCAGGCGTTGCAGGTATTAAACCTGATATCTCTGGAATTGTTAAAGATGAATGCTATGCAATTCTACCTGATATCTCTGATGGAACTAGTGCTAGACAAAAAGCAACACTTTCTGCTCTAGCAACTCCAGCAACACAAACAGTTCCAGTTTCTGATACAATTCCAACAACTACTTTATTATAAACTTATTTATAAAGAAATGAATGTAAAAACTAGAAGCAAAGATTGTTTGACAGTAGCACAAGGGCAACAATTTACAAATAAAAAGATTTGCTCATATCCAATGTGGAGAGTTGAATATATTAGAAGTACACTTTTAGAAGCATTAAAACTAGTTTTAGAATACAAAGCTTTAAGAGTTAATCATTCTGAATCAGAAATGACATACATATTCACAAAAGTTAAAGATGGATCAATCTTTTCAGGGTTTCTTAAAGCTTTGAAAATAGATAAAATAAATGTTTTGAAATCAGAAGCATACTCTAAATAAATAGAGTTAACAAAACAACTAACAGGAAAAGAATGTAGTATATCAACAGAGTTTATTCAAGAAAGTTTAGATTGGAGATTCAAACTATCTGTAGTATAAGTAAGGAAGTTTTCTTCTGGATATATAAAAACACTACCAAAATTAATTTCAATAACATCTAAAGTACCTGGAGTAATAATATTATTACAGTTGAGAGCAGGAAAATTGGTAGCTATGACTATATTATTATTATTAGAAACATCGAACTGTGTTATATAATCACTTGATAATAACATGTAATTATCTTCAACCCCATAATAGGTGATATTAAGAAAATTAGAAACAAAGAAATTTGCTGAGTATAATTTGTGATAGTAGTCCATAACTATAAAATTTATTAAACTATCAATATTTAAATTAGGTTTAATTTTAACATTAAAATATTTTACTCTAGTCATATTCACATCACTTAATATAATTGATTTTTCAGTTATTTATTCAGTTATTCTGTATAACAGATCATTGTGAATCGTATTCTCTAAAAATACTTATCTTCATAGGTATACATACATTCAGGATCCATCTCATAAATACTCTTTTTTCCTAATTCTATCTTTGAGTAATTTATTGGTATTTTACCTATATCAGATAATCTAGCTAAATAAATACTACTATCACATGATAGATATTGCTAAAAAAAATTGATAAAACATCAAAACTTGATAAATTTTCTATTTTAGTAAAAGTCAAAGAACCGGCAGCTCTATAAAAATATCATTGGGTAGGTATGACATAGGAGCATCATCTTTTCTTAAGCCAGCATTTGCTTTACCCATAACATATAAGTCATTCACTGTTAAATCGCCCTTACTGTGATATCTGCTTTAGTGTCAGTATATTCTTTTGTTGCAATATCATTTCCATTAATTGTATTTGTTACATTAACATATTTTTTTTAGTTTGCTGATATATTTCCTCTTACAACTTGGTCTGAATCTTTTCTTAAATAGTTTATATCAGCAAATGATTTTCCAACAGCTTCTAATGTGTCTATATTGCTTCCAAGATTTGTTATTCTATTTCCAGACATATCTAATGTTCCAATCATCTGTAAATCTTTTCTGCTGAGCATTATAATATTGCCATATAAACATTAACATTTATTTCTCTATCTGAAAAACCTGATCCTGATATACAAGTAGAACTAGCAACTATTGTTTTTGCTAGAATTTAATATATAACTATCATACAATTGATCGTTCTGCGCTGTTAGTGTTGATGGTGGTGGCATAAGTACTTTTTTTATTCCAGAAACTTCATATGTTACTCCAATGACAAATAGACCTCTAGTAACTACAATGTTGTTAATGTTAGTAACCCATTTACCATTAGCTGTTTTGTCATATATTTGGGTAGTTAGTGAACCATCCATAGTTCCTGTAAAATTTACAGTTGTAACATTTCCAATTGATTTTCGTAGATATCCAAGATTTACTACATCATTTCGATTAACAGGATCGTTTATTGCAATAATTGGATCATCATTCATATTCAAAGACCTATTCATTGATCTATTATTATATTTTATAAAATTTGCATCCATATATGCAACAGTTGCAATGTTAGTTTCTGAAGATGATGAATTAGTAATATTTAATGCTCCAAATATAAATTAATTTCCATTAACATTACCACCAGTTTTTGATATTTTTGTATCAGCATAATCTTTTGTAGCAGCGTCACTTGCTCTAACAGGGTTAGCAAGATCAATCACTCTATGATTGTTCATATCAAGATCTCCATCAGCAGTTGTTCCTCTCGATACCTTTGTAACAAAGTTTGTATCTATGTACTTTCTGTTTACAGCATCTGTAGAATCAACAGGATCTCCAAGATTTTTTATTGATTTTGATTCATATTTAAAGATCCGTTCATAATATCTCCAGTCTTACGAATGTAATTTTTTTGGTTAGATCCTTTTCTACGATATCCAAGCGACATTCTATACTATACTTATAAGAAAGTCTACATAGGTTACATTACTTGCAACTGTGAAATTATTAATGACATAACGGCATGACCCATCAATATATTATTAACTTTAGTGTTCCAGAAACTCCATAAGAGTTATCTGATGTAAGTTCTAAAAACGCTCCAGTAGTATTAGAAGCCCATAGCACACTAGATATTGTACCAAAATTATTTACTGAACCAAGAACACAAATTTTAATTGGTGTTGCATATCCAACTTAATTTTCATGCCCATCAATCATTTGAATGTCAGCAGGAGTTAGTTGAGAAGAAGAACTTTCTGTTCCAGTTTCATTTGAATTGATTATTAAACCTAACGAAGGCAACCAAAACAAACTTGGAAAACTAGTAAATCTTAAATATCTAAAGTAACATTTATAAGAATCAATAGATTGTTTCGTTATAATATCTGAATCTTTCAAAGAAGTAACTCCGTTTGATTCTAGATCAAGAGTAATATTGGAGCTCCCTTTGAAAACTTGAGTCATACTTTTTAACAAACTATAGTTTATTATTTTGTAAGGTCTAGAATCTTGGTAAACAGTACCATCAGCAGATATTCCAGATATGCCAGTAATATTCTTACAATTCAATTGAGATAACAGTTTTGCATTTCTCTTCGAAAGTAAATCTGATAAATTAGAAACAATTGCTATTTCTCCTGAAACATTAGTTGCTACACTATTTAAAAAGTTTGAACTTAGAGCATAATCTAATCTTATTGCATCTCCATTATTTACTGGAAAACCAAGATTTGTACTACTATTTCCATTAGCATTAAGATCATTAAAAATAAATCCGTTAATGTTAGCAACATTTTCCATTCTTATATATATATATATATCAAGAAAATAAAAGGTGGAGATCTGAAATCTGGCTTAGATACAACTAAAGAGGATCATTATTTTATTATTATATTTTTATTTTTATTTTTATTATTATATATTTATTATATTATCAGGAACAACGACAGCGACTGAGCTAGGCTCAAAAGCAATCATAAAAGTTGCTCCTAAGATTGCGCGATGAAACTGAGTATACAAGCATCGAACAAGATAGCAACTATTGTTCCAAAAGTGTTGCAGTCATTCAAAGTTATTGGAACTGCTACAAAAGCACTTGGCGGATTTCTTTCAGGAGTACAGGAATTGTAGATTTAGGATTGTTTATAAAAGAGATTGTTGATGATATTGCTTCTTGAAAGTATGGCAATGTCTTCTGGAAAACAATTGCAGATAAAAAAGGACTCTCAAAAATGGTGGCAAGTTTAGAGGTTGGCTTTTACATAAACGAGATACTATTAGAAGCGGAAAGAGCTGAGTCTGACTGGTATTTCAATCCTAGTAAGTTTTTTTCAGATACATTCGGTGAGGAAGTGACTTGGGACGCTTCACAGCTAGATACAAAAGCTTGGAGTAAGAACTTTCTTGAAGTAAGATCTGGCGGATTTTTGCCTGCAATTTCGGCTATTATAGCAAGCATAGCTTCTATTATTGGAGCTGTTGGCTTAGGTGTTTCTATAGCAGTATCAATAGCAGGATTAATTAAAAAGATTATTGATGTAACAATGTATACAGCTAAAGCACCGAAGATGGATACACATGAAGAACGAATGAATGCTTTGAGTTTACAAAGTTCTAGAATAAAGAATGCAATTACAGATATAAAAAATTATGATAGAATTACTTGATAGAAATATTGGTATTGATTTGAGTGGCAAAGTGCAGAATTGTGAGGTGAAAAATAGATTAGATTATCTTACAACAGGAAAAGATTTAGTAGAAAATCTGAAGTAAGTTATAGCGATGAGTTAAAAAGAGACATAAAAAAGTAGAAAGTAGTACAATTGGAGGGAAAAAGCAACGCGATTATAAAAGTGAAAGTGCAATACTACTAGCTAATCTTTTTGCGCAAGGTGCGAGGCAAGAACAAATACATAATGAAAAGATAAAAACTAAGAGATGAGTTAAAAAAGCGCTGCAGAAATTAAAAGTCTGTGTGGCGAACTATTTGATTATTATCAGTAAGTGTATAAGTAAAATTTAATCGTGCGAACTGTAGGTGCAAACGTATTGCAACTAAACATCTTTTTTCAGCTGCAGCAACTGGATTATGAAATAGGCCTAAGTAGTATTTATGATAATCTATAGTAATATTAGATTGCCATTTTTATGCGTTTTATGCCAAGATACACCAATAAATTTTGAAGTGTTATTTTTTCCCTTTATTTCTACTGTTTTCACTAGAAGTTGCTTCTCGTAAGTTTTAGTAACAATTATTTAGTTAATTGCTATCTATGTGGTCTATTTCATGCAAAGAAATGTTTCCTGTCATTATCAAAAATGCTAATCTACGAGAAGCATATCTTTTTCCGTCAATTTTTATGTGCATATATCCAGTACTTGCATTGATTGTTTCTGCCTTACTTCCAGCTGTTGCACTTCCTCCTCTATTAACATTCCAGACAAATTTTCCGCTGTGAGGATTGTATTCTAACAATTCAATAACTCGATCTCTAAAAGCTGCAACTTCATCTTGATTCATCTTTCAATATATGATAGTTTAATTGGTCTTTAAATAAAAAATTAGTTAGTATAGAAATGGAATATCACGAGGCAAAACTAAAGCTGTCAGATCATCAAGTAAAGCAAATTCATAATTCAGATAAACCTATTTCAATTAGGTTAAAAGGAGAGGACTTATCATTTATTATTTCTATCTATTTCTATTATTATTATTTTCGACTATTTCTATCTTTGTAACAAAAACACAACTAAACAAAATAGAAAAGTGTAGATCAAAAAACACTGGCCTACAATTAAATCTGTCTCTTACACAACTGAAACGTAATAGAAGACTTGGTTCGGGCATTGATATAATAAATAAGCTTACTGGAAACCGCGAAATACATATGCGTCTTCCCTCAGGAATAAAGTCTGAATTTGTTCCTGGTGGATCTTTTAACAATACTAACCGTTACTCTTTCGCTGGCCAAAGGGAACCAAGTTTACTCAAAGGATGAGTGAAGGCTATGAGGATACTAACGACTTAGATCGAGGGGCTTTAGTGCATGATAGTCTTTACACTGAAACTGCATCAATGACTGAACCTCAAAGAACGCAAATCAGAAACTTGTCAGACTTAGTGTTAGCTGAATCTGCTGCTAGAATTGCTCTTGATACAAGACAACCAAATTATGTACGTGAAGATGCTAAAACATTTGCAGCCGTTATGAGTGCGAAATCAAAATTGGGCTTAGGAATTGGCGGAGCACTAAACCACTCATTTGCTACTGATTTTCTAAAAGACAAAGTAAGTAATCCTGCTAGCCTAAATAAGATAAAAAACTATGCTCGAGGAATTTTTGATAGAATGCTTGATATAATTCGGAAAAAGATCTAAAAAAATTACAATTTACAACTTATTTATTTATATTTACTCTTAAAACTCTGCTGGATTAAAAACTGATCTCTTCGGCGAACCATAAACATTTACTTGGTCAATCTTAAGTCCAATATTTAATCTTGCTTCATTATTATAGTATTCTTTTGAAATATAACTACCATCAAGAATTCCAGTTATGCAAAAATCATTACCTAATTTTTTTATGATATCTGCAGTACTAGCTACTTTAATTTGCTTATTATTCTAATCAAACATAACACTAGGTTTCTTTCCAAAGTCAAACCTAATTCCAATTTTTAATCTTCACTGGCATCAAATGACTTGAAATCTAATTGTTCGCTAGATCTGTCTACGATATTTTGAATATAAGGAAGTGATTCTTCTGTTATATACATCCACGCACTAAGATAAGGTTTTGAATCTTTTGAAATTTTCTCTTCAACATGAACGTGCGCAGGTTCTCTTTTAGGAATAACAACTGCAGAATTTTGAAGGGCTACAAATTTCTTTTCTTGATTTTCCATTCTATATAGTATAAATATTTTGTTTAATTCAAATTAATAATCCCATGACAGTACCAACATCAAATAAGTCCATTAGTTTAAGAAAGATTAAGCACCTCATTCCACAATCCGTTTGGTTAAACTTTTGCAGTTGAAATGTTTGAAAACTTGGTACTACTCCAAAATAATTGATTACTTCTGTCATTGGAGGAGCACCGAACGAATCAAAGTAAAAACATCGGTCTCCTACTTTTTTAAGTGCTACCCAATGATATATTGCTAGATCTGATTTACCAGTATTACAAATAAGGCACTCATCCTGTTCTGGAGAACTTAATTCATCTCTTGCAAATACACCTCTGAAATGTTTTATATCTAACTCTTTTACATAGTGATTTATTTCAGTATCAGTCAATGGGGTACTTTTTACTTTTTTTTAAACTGTTGACAGTTTTTCTTAGTTCAGAAAGAATAATCTCCTTGCTCATCCCAGCTCCATATTTTTTCCGATGACTCAGCACACCATTACCAAACTTTTTACCATGAGACAAAACTCCAGAACGACTTTCAGATACATCTCCACCAAATTTTTTTCCATGACTCAATACACCGTTTCCAAATTTCTTTCCGTGAGACAAAACTCCAGCTCCGGCAGTCGTACTTCTAAGCTTAACAAACTTTGACTTTTTACTTTCACAAGTCACACAAAATGCTTTAATCATTCCTCTAAGACCTTTTGTGCTATCAATATCAACATACTCCTCATGAATGCCATCTGTAGGCTTTTTGCACTTCAAGCAGTAAATTTCCATTTCTATAATATAAAAACTGTTTTAGTATAGGAAATGTCTCTTCGAGTGAGAGCGTTTAATTTTGGACAAGCTGTAGATATTGGTCATAAAGAACCTCTACCCAATGTTCCAATAAGAGCTTCAAGTGGTTCAGGTAAGTCTCAACTAATCATGAATTGGATATTTTATGGAATGGTAAATTATGATAGCTGTACAGTTATTGCTTCAAGTTTAGATCAAAAGTTGTATCGCGGACTTATGTCGATGAAAAAATAAAACAAGGCTTACTCTTGGCTAAATGGAATTGATGCTATGCCAGAAGTCGACTCATATAAGAACTGCAAGAATGTTGTTGTACTTGATGATTTAATGACAGAAGATCAGACTAAAATATTAGACTATTGTCCTCGTGGTAGACATCAAGGCTTAAATATTTTCTATCGTGCTCAGGGTTTTACTAATATACCTAGGAGAGAAATTAGAAACAATGTAAATTTAATAGTAATCTTTAAGCAAAATGCAACTGACATCGAGTATGTTCGTGATGCATATGTTGGAGATATTGATAAGAAAAAATTTAGAGAATGGGTTAACTCTTGTACAAGAAATCGTTTTGGATATTGTGTGATAGATATGACTAAGACTGAAAGTGAAGGCAAATTTTGATCTGTTGATTCAGAAGTAAAGCAATTAATGACATTTTTTGATTCTTAATAGATATAGTAAAAGGTTTAATGGAAAAACTTACTCAAGCGGTAAAAAACCTTACAAAGGAAGTGTTCAAGAAGCATTAGATTATGAATCTAAACTGCAAAATCTGCAAGATTTAAGGGATGCTAACATTCTAGACAATTCTAGTGAGATACAAAGAATAGAATCAGAAATTGCTGTAAGAGATGCTGCTGAGCATAGATTAAATGAGCAAGCACTAGAGAGGTCTACTGATAACTTAGGAAATGTTGTTGTCGAGAAACTTAAAAGTATTAGACCTAAACTTGCCTTAAAAATAGAAAACAAAGAACAACTGCAGAAATTTTTAGAATACAAACCCAAACCAGACATATTAGTACCTAGCACTATTCAAAAAGCAAGAAATGCTGTTAATGAAGGAAAGCATAAAAAAGCGATTACTATAGCGAATCAAGCAAAGACACACGCTGCAAATCCAGAAGTACGAGAAGCTATTGATGTTGCTCAGAAAGATTTAGCTGAAGAGTTGAATATAAATCCAACCACTGGCACTCCAAAGAAAATTGCAGTAGTACAAGATTTGGATAAAGCTAGTCTAATTTAAATAGTTAATAAAAAAATGGATATGTTCCAAGTTATGTGACAAGAATAATAAATGAGATTGATAGTACAAATAAAGATTTGAAACTAAATGAGCTAGGACTAAAACTTCATAATGAGAAAATGTATACTACTGAAAAAGAACTAGAACGGACTGCTCATGATGTCTTAGAATATGCACAGAATTATTTTAGTGGAGCAGATGCCAACAAAAAGATGAACTAGGTAAAGCATATAATTCAACAATTGATAAAAAGAAAGATTTACTTGATATTATTGGAGCAAAAATGACTGGTGGAATAACCAAATCTGTAAGAAATATTGTGAAAAATCTTAGTGAAGAAAATCTTTCTAATGTTATTACAGAGCTAAAGAAGAAGAAAAAAGAAGTGTAAAAGAACAAAGAGTTCTAGATTATTTAAGACCAAAAGTTGAACGAGGAATAGAAATAATTCCACTAGTTGTAAAGAATGATTCAGAAGTATTCGATAAGATAGAATTGTGGATTCGTGAACTTGCTGCTGGAAATACCGGAGTAGTAAATTCTACTAGTGCTGCTGTAGATTATCTTGCAAAATCTAGAAAAGTACCAAAGTCATATATTGCAAAAATAAATAAACTCTTATATGATATATAGAAATGAGTGATCTTCTTGTAGTAGCAAAGGAGATTCTAAAAAAGGTTGAGTCGATCAAAAAGGTTGAAAAAAACTCTTGCAATTTAGGAAGGATATGTTTTTAATGTAACAGGAACTACTAATCCTATTAGAGTACACATTGATGAACCCAATTAAACTTAAAAACAAAAAGTTTAAGATATGCTTCAAAAAGTTTGTTTGAACAAATTCAATTAAAAATATTACATCTGCAAATAATGCTTTTCTTTATAGACTTTCTGGTGGATCTTATCAAATAGTAAGGATACCTCCTGGGATATACACTGCTGTGTCAGACGATGTAAGCATTGGCATTGCAGATACAATAAATAATTCTGTTATATTATCTGGAAGTGACAAGTTTGTTTTAGGTATTGATACTGCTACTTCTAACTCTTGGATAAGCATGCCTGCTGGTTTTACATTTGTAGCTATTAAATATATTATATCAAGTATTCTTGGATTTACTGGAACTTTTTATACAACAGATACAACTCTTTCATTAAATGCATACAATGCAGCTCCTGGAAAGAAATTCACCTAAGTAGTTGTAACTCCTGGTGTTAGAACTTACTCAGAGAATGAAGTCTTTGTTTCTGACCTAAATTTAATTCTTGTAAAACTGTAATTTAGTTGCAAGCGGAAACAAGTTTATATAAATAGCAATGAAAAACACAAGTGTTAAGAAGTTTTGCTTATAATTTTAAAGCTTGGATCTGATTCTGGTTTCAATAAAGTAGGCTTACGTAGAGTTGATTTTACTTACACAATCAGAACAATATCTAATGTTACTACTGGAGTAAATGATATGCTTTGGTCTAGGCCAAACCTTTCAAGTCTTAACAATTTTTCTATTGCCATTCCGGTAGGGTATTATGATAGTCAAAAAAATTGTTTGCCTTACATCAAGCATTATTAAAAGCAAGTGCGTTCTATTATCAAATAACTAGACCTTTCACCAACGGCATGCAATTTAGTGTAGATACTGATGATACAATAATTGTGCAAGTTGGTCAAGATTATGTTGTATTACTTGGAACAAATTCTGGTGTAATTAATTCAATTGGTGATACTCTAGGTTTTAATTCAAATAAACATGGTTCGTTCGACCCTGCAATGGTTGGAGGAACACCCTACGAGGCAATAGAAAAAGCTCTGTATTTCTCCGGTATTTACAAGGCTTGGAATAAAATGCAGTTGCCTGACAACTCTGGAGTAAAATGGATAAGGAATTAGAATAAGGAATGGATATTGATTGCTGATCCTAGCCAAAACTATGTTGAACATAGTAAGGGATTTTTAGAACAGTCATCATCTTTATATTTAATTGATATATATGATATTGATGCAGGGAGACGGTTGACGTGCATGTTCCCAATAGTTTATACTTGCCAACTCGTGGAGATATTGATGCTGTTAGTAGTGTTAAAATTAGTTTAACAGATCAAAATAAAAATTTAATAAATACTATTACAGATGTTGTAGCTACTATAGAAATTTCAAAAAAAAATAATATAGGATGGGTAGCTATGCTAGAATTGGTCATGGTAGGGTAACTGGTGGAAAATATCATGGCTCTGGTGTACTTGATACGATTATTGATGGTGTTGGAAAAGCAGCGCCAGTTCTCACTGGACTCACTGGACTTAGTATGAATATTTCTAACAAACGTATTGCAAATAATGTATTGAAATGCATCAGGCTAGAAAACTAATTGAATTGCAAACAAAAAGAAAGAGAAAATAGACCAGAAGTGGTGTGCTGATGACAAACGTAGAGACATTGATGATAAACATGAAGAAGAAAGAACTTGAGTATGAGTTAGAGAAACGTAAAAAAGAAGAAGATTATGATGGAAGGATGAAAAAAATAGACCTTGATATAAAACGAGCAATGCTTGACAAATTTAAACCTAAAAGTAAAAACAAGTACAGAGCAAAAAAATGGAAGAATCTGATGAACTTGAAACTTATTCAGAAACGTTAAAGGAAACTGAATCCAAAAGCAACAAAACAAAAGAATAGGAAAGAGTTAAGCAAAAGATAAAAATATGTTGTACCTGCTATTATGCTCCTCCAAGGCTTGATGGGATAATGGAGGACACATGAAAAAAAAATTGGTGCTGGCTTATACATACAGAACAAGAAATAAATTTTTACTTTTTTATCTAGAGAAAAAATGGCAAATGAACCGATTGACACCATACCCGAATTGGGAGATCCTAGTTTTTACAATTATAAAATTAAAGATTACCAATTTCGAGAGTTTTATCAAATAAATGGAAGTGAAACTGATAATATTGCAAGTAGGCTTGTAAAACATTTACTGTTCCTGGTGAACAACAAACATGTTATGTTCTATCAGATGCATATCTTTTTCTTGAAGGACAGCTTGGAGCTCCTGGTGATGATGCAAATAGTATAAGTGAATAAAAAACAGCTCTTGCTGTTGGACTTGTTAACAATGCTGGTGCGTGGATGTTTAGTAGTATGAGAATTAGACTTGGTGCTGAAGAAATTGAAAAAGTCTTTCCGTTAAAAGAGGGAGTAGGCCTCTGTTTCAACACTTATGGGGCTTCTAGCTACCCTGGCGAATTATAATAGAACTGAAGGCCTTGCAACTGGATGGAAAAAAGATGCAAAGCAAGTTTATTTGATGACTTAAGTTTAAATCTAACTTCAATATGCTAGTCCTTCTGCCTCTGGAGTTAAATAAACAGGTGCGACTAATTGTTCTAACATTGGTTTCATTTATAGGAGAGAAGCACATATTAACAGCCTTTCTTGAAAGTGCAAACAGAACATTTTAGTTTGCTCTTCACCCCACTGTCAAGAATTTCTGGTTTGTATGCCAACATGAATAAAATTCTTTATTATTATATTCTTTTACACTTGAAATGACTCTTGTTTGGTGGAAATGATTATGAAGCTATTATGACAGGCACATCAGGTGTTGCTGGTAACCCTGTAATGCATTATGACCCAGAAATTGTTGCCGCTGTTGTTGGTTTATACAAATTTTTAAAATTGCAGTGTCAAAATGAGACTTGTTGTACCATGCGTTTACTCCGAAAGAGTGTGCAAAGAGCACGTTGCTGATATCTCAAGTGAAAATCTAAGAAAATAAGACTTAACTATAGAGTCGGCGATATGGAAAAATCCCCCTAAACAATCTTAATCAAGGACTTAAATTCACTAAATCTTTATCAGTTCAAATACAATTGATAAAGTTAGATGTCTTATTGTTACAGCTCCAAAATTATATAATATGGTTTTCATATGTTGGAAATCCTTGCACTTACACATCATTGTGATATTAAAAGTGTTAGTGTTTCTTGCTAATGGATCTAGACAATACCGGCTGTTCAAGGTCGAGTGCTCCAAAACTTGGAAAAATGTTCTCTAGCATATATGGATTTCGCAACATTCCAGAAACAATACCTTGGTCTTAATAAATGACTGCAAACCCAGTTGGTATAACTTATCCTGAATGGTTATTTACTCTCTCCTATCTATGTTTATTGATCTGCAATATACGACGAACCTTCTCAGAGTAACCTCTAGACTTGATGTAACTATTGATTTAACTCTTCAATACCAAATGATGGCACACAATAACGATTCACTATTTGACTATCTGTGAGAACACTGCAGAGCTTACATCAAAACGGGGAATGGAGCAAACTTCACCATGCGCAACAAAGGCGTAACTGTCTATGATGGACAGTGACATTTAAAGAAATTATTTTCAGAAATATTATGAATAAATTTGATTTTGTACAAGGATCGGATGAGTGGAAAAAAATCAATGTCTTTGAAATATTGGAGGTTCAGAGGTTGCTCTGCCAGTGCTTGAAAGACTTAGTTTTTTGGAGATCAGACAGAAAGTAGATATAGAATTAATTGCTAATAGAAAACTCAAAAAAAAATACAGTTGCTAATAAATTTTTGCTATGACGTTTCCTCCCATGCTATTTGGTAAAGTATTTGAACCTATTGCTGCTAAGTTTTTAGAAATGAAACTTAATGTGAAAACTTGATAATGCAAACGATTTGTTTTATAGTGATGGAGTATACAGAATTTCACCTGATGGAATAATAGGATAGCATACTCTAGTAGAAATAAATTGCTTATGGAGCAGAAGTATTATTTACGACTTCATTCCAAAAACATTATCATGCTCATGGGTGTTTACTTGGGCTGCATGTCTTTTTAAAACTAAGTGATTTTTTTACTCTGAGTTTGAGATTTTTGTTCCTGTATTGAACTGTGGAAGAACCTCCGCTAGATTATATAGCAGCTGGAAAATGTTAGAATTCCAATACTGAGATAGATATGCCAGTTAGAGAACCTATTTTCATGTTATTACTTAAGGACGAAAAGTATTTTGATTTTTGAGTTGATACTATAAGCAAGTAATAGTTATGGCAGATTTTAACAATAAAAAAAAGCAAAAGGTTATGATATAAAAGTACTATATATAGAAAATGTTTGATCAGAATGATATAGAAGAAGATAATTCTGCAAATTTTCTAGAATAGTACCTATTGTTAAAGAAGTGCTAAATAGATCGAAATTTTAATTAATGATTATATAGGTGTCTAGAAGACATCCATTGTGATGAATGTGTATCCTTAGAATATAACGGTTATATGTTGTCAGATCTTGATGCAAGGAAACAGAATTATTAATATGAGAGATCCTGTGAATGATGATGATGCTGTTTTTACAAAAGCATACGCTTGATACAAACTTTATTGTAAATGGAAGTCTTCTATAATATTCAAAACAGACCAGGATAACAAAATCTTGCTCCAGGAGTTAATCCTACAGATGCTGCTATATATTAGTCAGTTATCACAAATTATGTTAAAAAAAATCTGGTGAGACAATGACTGGAGATCTAAATATGAAACAGCTTGCTATTACTATACATATTGGAATCTCTAGTGTTAATTTACACCACACAGTTCTTCCTGAATAATTGTTGTGTTACTTAAGGTGGATTGAAACGAGATGGTTTATTGAAAAACTCTCCTGCTACCAGCAAACTTGAATATGAATAATAATTCTATCATACATGTTGCCAGATCTTGTTAATCCATCTGATGCTGCAACTAAAATCTTATGTTGATAGAACAGTAAAAAAATAACAGAGTAATTTTCAACTATCACTAAAAATCCTAGATCAATGATATTATATTATTAATACTTCTACTACATATTCTTGGCAAAATAAAATGCTCCTCCATTAATAAATGCTAAGTGCAATGGTTGTGTTGGTTCATCTAACTGTGTACAACTAAGACCTAATACGGATACAACACTAGTATCTGGCGATGTTACGTGTTATAAATACTTCATCAACTGGAATAGATTTTAAGTACTTTGCATACTTTAATAGATTACCAGCTTTGATTATTTTTATGATATCTAGGTAATATGAAAGTTAACTTACTAATTAGCTACAGAAGTTACCTGAAAAAGTAACAAATGAATTAGCAAACAATTATTTCTTTTAATTTTGTTGCTTTACGTTTACAGACTAGATGACCTGACTATAAGTATTCAAGTTCACTAAATGTCGTCGAACAAGAATCACAAAAATATTTCCCTTTCTATAGAATGTAATTTTTAACTCAAAATGAAAGAAAAAGGAAGGGAAATTTAATCCAGACCCAGATATAAGCCAGATTTTTAAACCAAGACCAAAAGTAATTCCAAAGGTTTCTTCGATACAGCTAAACCTAATGAAAGTCATCAAGCAGACATCTTGTATATGCCGAACGATTCTGGATACAAATATGCTTTGAGTGTTATTGATGTTGCTAGAAGATATAAAGATTCAAGACCTCTTAAAATAAAAGAGTCTTCTAAAGAAGTAACACAAGCTATAATAGATATTTATACAAAAAGTTTTATTGAAATGGCCAAAGAAGATAACAGTAGATCCTGGATCTGAGTTTAAAAGGAGGAATTCATGAAAAGAAATGAAAAGACATGAAACACAAGTTATAGAACTACTAGTAAAAAGAGTGTTGCACTTGTCGAAAGGATGAGATAGAACTGTAGCAGGAAAGAGCCTTTATTGCACAATATGAAAAAGAATTAGAAAACATTAATAATGGAGATTTCACTAGAAATAAAGAATGGATTTATAATTTACCAAAGATTATTGATTATCTAAATAATAGCGTTACAAGATCAATTGGTGAAGAACCTGCAAAGGCGATAAAAAGAATTAGTAAAACTTAATATACCAAAATATCATAGAAAAGTAGGAGAAAAAGAAAAATTGTTAGAACTTGGAACAACTGTTAGATATTTACTAGAACCTGGTGAAGAAAAAAAAAAAAAAAGANTGGATAAATGATGTTAAAAGGAGTTTTTAGAGATGAATTGCAAGTGATTAAACTTGATTAATTTAAGCTTTGTGAGCATTGTTCTGTAAGATCGTCAAACTCTTCTTTTGTAACTACTTCATCAGATAAAGCATCTGTTATTTTTGAAATAAATTCTGTGTTAGAATTAAGAGTAAATCTTTTTCTTTTATCTATTTCAACTAAAACACCATCAACTGCCATTAGCATTGCTGTTAGTGCTGAGAAAGCAGAGACTACATTAGTTATATCTGGATGTGTGTGAATATGTGTTTTAGAAACTTTAACTCCTAAAGCTACTAGTATATTTACTATTTCAATTATATATCTCACTCTTGTTAAATTATTAGGCATGATCTAACTTT
>WPIO01000569.1:0-2500 GCA_009760855.2 Cristatella mucedo
TAAAGCCAAATTATGTAATTCACGGGCAGTGCTTGCTTTACGTGGACTCATTGTACACAAAGCAATTATAACGGCATCCCCCCCCCCCCCCCCCCCCCCAGGTTGTATGCCATATGATGCCTCAGCCGTCTGCAGCTGGACAGCAGATGTCATTGCACAAGAACCGTGGAAGTTAGTTCCACGTTTCTGGTACGTGAGAGCGAGAGCTTCTTTCGCCGACGGCCTTTAGGCGTGAGAATAAAGCAGCAGACTTATTTTTTCACGTAGGACCACAGGGCACGAAGAGGCTGAAACTGGTGGGGCACTTGAGCTAGTCACGAAGTAGCCAGACCATGCCGGGCCTATGGGTCAGTGTAAGACAGGAGTGGGCAAACATTTTGACTCGCGGGCCACAATGGTTTCTAAAATTTGACAGAGGGGGCGAGCCGCAATAGGAGAATAATGTGTTCGTGCGAACTAATATAAATTAAACGCAAAAAACATTACATGAAAAGATTTGGCCTTTAACAGGCAGCAAGGGACACCATTGTGCTTAGTTTATTGTATACATTTTATTTAAAAATTTATGTAATTTAATAACGTAGTAACAAACTCCCATTGAGTTTCATTGCCCGAAACACTGTTGTTGGTCTTCTTTTTTCCAAGTGCCTCAATGTCTTGGCGTTATATTTGCTGTGGCAATTTCTCAAGATAGATGCCGACGGTGTTGTCAGTTACCTTGGATCTGTGACGGGATTTTGTTGATGTTCATGATGCTGATAGCCGTCGTGTTCACTCACACAGGTTGAGCCAAACAACGTCAGCATATCTCTGTGCCATGCTCCGGAGGTTTGGAAACGTAGCTTCGTTAAGTGAAGCATAAAAGTCGTTTAGTATAAAAAGAGTTTAACTTCTCCGTCAATACAGAGTCGGACTGAAGATCTATCACTTCTAACGGTAGCTTTAGTGGTGCTGTTTCGGGGTCTTGTGACAGGGGAGAGGACACCAGCTGAAGTGACTTTTTCTATTTTTTCAAAGTCACAGGAACGACGGCCGAATTCTCCGTGCCGGTCGTCCAGTGATTGTCTGTATTTCTGCATGTTTTAGATCGCCACTTTCCGCATGGCTAGTTGTGGGGAAATGAGTGAAAGATTAGTTTGAAATTTTTCTGGAGAAAAGAGTCAGCCTGGATTTGAAGGCCCTAGCATTTCTGTACATGTCACGCACAAGTTGATCTTTTTTCCCTGTAGCTTGGTGTTCAGATCATTCATGTGCGTAAGTATGTCCACAGCAAACGCAAAGCCACAAAAGCCAGCTCTTGACATTTTGCTTGGGAAATTCGTCGGACCACCCCAAAAAAACTCCAAAAATTCAGTTATCTCTTCCTTCAGCTCCCGCACTCTTTGAAAGACTTTGCCCAAACTTAGCCCTCAAACACGAGAGTGCTAAAGTAATTCCTGGTGATCTGCATCGGTTTCTTCCAGGAACGCAATAAAGTGACGATGCCGACTGAAGTCTCCTTGCTCATATAAAGGTAACACGTTTAGCGACTTGATTCACGACATGATTTAGCTGCAATACAGACTTACACAGACCTTCCTGATGAATGATGGAGAGAAGGAAAATAACAGCATGATAAGGATTTTCCTCTTTTACTTTTTCTTGCAGTCTTTTTAGCAGCTCAACGTTTTTCCCAGTTAAATTTGGCGATCCATCCGTGGTGAGATTGACAAGTTTAATCCAAGGTAGCTTCATTCTCTCGATGACAGCAGACATCTTGTTATACAAGTCCTCTCCCCTCGTTCTTCCTTTCATGGACTCCACGGTCATAAATTACTCTGTGATCTCAAAACTGTCGCTTCGACAGGATAGAAATTAGGAGCTATGCAGTGCCTTTTAAGTCGTTTACTTTCATTCATTGCTACTGAATAAAACTTAAAGAAATCCGCCTTTTTGTTTAGTTTAATTTACTGGCTTTATCTTCGTCAATCAATTCCCCACGGCGAGTCACAGTTCTGAGTGATAAACTGATTTTTTGAAATTTGCCTTTGCACTCCGGACACGAGAGACCTGCTGTCTCAGCCATGCATTCTTTTAAAAATTTACCTTCGGAGAAAGGCTTACTGGCCTTTGCTAATTTGAATGCCAGCAAAAAAAAACTTGCCTTAGTACATGACTCTTGAATTGCAGTTTGTCTGTGAAATTTTTTTTTCTGAGTCTGTAAATTAGCCGTCAATCTCTGAGCTGTAGCCACCCGTTCTTGTGGAGACTGTAGACTGGCGTAGTCAGCATGTTTTGTGGCAAAATGATGGCTGATGTTGTATTCTTTAAAAACTGCTACAGCTTCTTGGCATATCAGACATGAAGCTGTTCATCGGACTTCAGTGAAAAAAAATATTTCCTTGTCCACTCTTTATTGAACACTCGGCATTCCCTGTCTACTTTTCTTTTTTTGGCTCGCTCATTTTTACTGAAGGGATGAAAGTACAAAGCGACAAAATGAAGTAGAGAGTAACCATAA
>WPIO01000569.1:7500-24357 GCA_009760855.2 Cristatella mucedo
GATTCGACCCCCCACTTTAACGCAGTAGTCTGCTGACAGCGATAAGATCACAAGTATGATCTTGGCCGCAGTCCACTTTCTAGTGATTTGCGAGGTCATAATGGATTGCCTTTTTGCCTGCTGCCATTGCCATCGCATTGCCATAAATTACCATAGATTGAACGGTCAGAGCTGGTCGAAAGGCTTCAAACTATGTGCTGCACACAGAGAGATGTTAAGTGGAATGACAATTAGAGTCTGGCCCAGCCGATTTCTTTTCGTCGATTTGCCATGGATTGCGGTTTTTTGGTCCCTGCCCATTGCTGTCGATTGTGCCGTGCATTTTAAAAATTAACGTGCAAAATCAGCTGAAAAGACCTGAGATTTCACTTTTAGTACAAAGAAATGTCCAAATATGGTGATAATTGGCACTTTGTGCAGCCAATTTGGTGTCGACTTGCCACGGACTTTTAGCGGATTGCTGCTCGCTTCGACCCGACGCCGTTGCCATAGATTGTCATGCATTGCATGAGATTGCACGGTAGCGGAATTGCCTAAAAAAAAACAATGTGGTTGACTTTAACCATTGTAATTTGTAATCATGATTCAAAATAAAGCATTGCGAAAGCGATTGCAAAGGCATTTTGCATCAGATTGCTTTTGATTGAGGTATTGGTCAGCGCCATTACAGTCAATTGCAAAGCATTGCTGCCGAATAGTCGAGGCGATTGCAGTAAAATTGTACGATTATACAATAATGAATATTAGAGCAACGTGCCATTCACTACTAGAGCTTAAAGTTTACGCATTCGGTCGTGCGTTTTGCTGCGGGTTGCCGTGAATTGACCCGGGCAGTTGCAGGTGATTGCAGTGAATTGCTGCAGTATGTTCGAGACAATCACAGTGTAGTTATGCGATTACGTAATAATCGAAAGACGAGGGGTTTGGGTTGGGGGGGGGGTTTTTTTGGTAGAGATGGTTCGAGTGCAATCATAAGTTAGAGCTTCTAGTGTACGCGTTCTAGTCGCTGTGGGGCGGGTTGCAGCGGATTTCAGCGAATTAAGGTGGATTATGATATGGAACCGTCCATTGCAGTATATTGCAGTGCATTGCATGAGAATGGCATGTAAACAATAGAGCAAAATGTGTAGGTGCCACTTTGAACTGAGTCTATTCCTATATGCAATGTCAATGAGAGCTTCAGGGGGGGGATTTGAGGCGGGCTAAGCTTGGGAGCGGACGCCGGCAGGCGGTCGATGGTTCAGCAGCATGCTGACGTAGATGAGTGGGTGGTACGTGCGGCCGAACCCTACCTTGCCGACTGTGTTCTCGAGCAGGATCTCAAACTGCTGCAGTAGCACGGCGAACGTGCTGCTGCGCGATCGACAGGCGCCCGCTGCCCGTCGCGTCCCGGCTGCCGCAGGTCTATGAAACTGAAAGCCTGACGGTTCGCAGGCTTAGCTGGCGGAGGTCTCTGCCCGGCCAGGTGCAGAGCTCCGAAACGTTGCAGTTGATTGCAGTGCATTGATCAGAACGTGTGTGAACAATTGTGTACAATTGAGCACAATTGTGCAGGTGCACTTTTAACCAAGTCTAGTCCTACGTGCAATGTCAATTAGAGTTTCGCGGTGGCGATTTGAGGATGTTTTGGCAGTGAAATATAGTGGATTGTAGTGGTTTCCCAGGTCATTTCAGGCGATTGCCGCCCATTGCCGCAGTGCGAGGATGAACAATTTCTTTATCTTACGTGGTTGTGCACACAGCACGGTGCAATTTATTATGCAATACAAACTGGAGCTTGGTGAAATCTATCTTGGTTTTTCTGCAGAGGGTTCAGTGGGTGAAAGTGAATTGCCGTATTGGCCCGGGCTACTGCAGTCGATTGCAGCGAATCGCACGAGAACACCCGTGCCAATGCAAGTTGAATTTTTCAAGTGGAATTATCGCAGAGTGTGCTGTCATGTGGAATTAAAAAAGGAGCTTTTAGAGGGGGATTATTTCGTTGAACGGCGAGATGCAGCGGGCTGCGGTATGCCTGGGCCACTGCAATGTTATTTCAGTGGACCACGAGAACACGTGAGCAGAATCACGTGAAATTTTCCAAGTACATTGCACGTGTAGCTTATAGTTTGTAGTTTGATATTCCAAACATTTTGGAGCTGTGCGCAGCTGACCTATGGTGGATTTGATTTGAATAAGAATGAATTGCCGTCGATTTCTGGGAATTTTGGTACAGGCGTCCGGCGGTGAAGCTCATTTGCATGTGTACACGTGCGCTCAGCGACAATAAGTTTTGTGGATAGATAAAATCGAACGTGTACTACAATATCAGTGCAAAGTTTGAGGTCGGAAACGTTACTTTCGGGTCTTCATTAGCCTAATTAGAGTGGATGGTGGTGGATTGCGGTAATTCGTCAAACCCGCTGACGCTGACATAGATTGTGGCTCGGGCACCGCGGCGCAGCAACAAAAGCGTCGCCGTGGCGCTCGCGCCGTCGCTGCTATAGCGTACGCAATTTCACCTCATCGGCGCTCACAGCTCGCTGACTCAGAAACTGAATGCTCGATGACCAGAGCTCCCTGACCTGTACTCCCTGACCTGCGATTCGAAACTGACCAGTCCTCGCCGATTATTACCTCACCAAGGAACATTTATTATCGCAATAAGCCAGAAAAAACCATGCTAGCTGTACCGAGCTCGCTACGGGCTAGCTGCATCGGGCAGGCGAGTCGGCGCGTCGCTGTGACGCTAGCCGCTCACGGCGGCGCCCGGCTGCAGCGCGCCTGGCGCATAGCCTCTGGTCATGAGCGAGGACCAGGCGCCGCAGAAGACCTTGACCCAAGCCCTCGAGCTGGCTGCGAAACGCAGGACGTGTGAGCGCGTGCTCGAGAACGGACAGCTCACGAGCGGCGCCGTCGGCTGGCCCGTCGCCGTCGGATCCCTTTCTGTGATTTTGTAGGCCAGGGAGAAGTCGGGAGTGAGGAAAATGAAGCGATTTACCGGCGCATCTTTGCTGTACGAATACATCACCGGCGTCGCTTTGGACGTATAAATGAGCGGCACCGCCTTCCACAAGCTGGCCTGGTTGGCGATCGTTTGAAAGTAGGTAGTGTCGTTCGCCGCATTGGGAGTGAGGTCCCACTGCGCCATCACCCTACCGGTGAAGTCGCGCACGACGCCGAGCGAGTGCATGCCCATGAGCGCCACGAACTGCTCGGCCGTCAAGCCGAGGTTGGCGGCGAACGCCAGCAGCTGGTCGATGGTCGAGCGGCGGTCCGGATACGGGACGATGGCGTCCGTGTACGGAGCCGTCTTGCAGTCGGCACGACCGAACAGGACCTGCACGCCGCACACCTTCGAGTTGTTCTCGTCGAACACGGCGATTTTCAGAGCCGCCACGGCCGAGGCCTGCCACAGGTCGGCGTGCGTTAGAGTGCAGTCGGCGAACTGCGGCGCCTGCAGAAGCCGGTCGCGAAAGTTTGACAGGGCGGCGATGGTGATGTTGAGCCCGTTGTTTGACGGGTTGTTGACGTTGATGCAGCCGTCGCAGCCGTAGCCGGCGCACGAGTGGAACGCCAGCCGCACGCTGCCGGCGATGAGATGGCGGTACGTTCGGCCGAACGCGTCTTTGCTGATTGTTCTCTGGAGCAGGATCGTAAGCTGCTGCAGCAGCACGTCGACGTGCTGCTGCGACAGGCGCCCGCTGCCCGTCGCATCGCGGCAGCCGCGGGTCAGCGAACCGAAGCCCGCCGGCCCACCGGCCTGAGCGGCCGCCGGGCTGGCACAGAGCGTCAATGCCACAGCTAGCGCCGCTGCGGCAGCCGCGGCGGCGGCGGCGCTCAGTCGAGCAGCTGCCATTCGGATGATCGGTTGTGCAGGAAACTCGCACAAACTACGCGACAGGCAGTGCGCGTCGCGTCGCAATGCCGCTCAGCAGCGGTGTGTTGTGCTTATGTAGCCTGCTCAGGGCAAAAAGCGGCTGACGTCGGCAGCCGGCCCTCTGGCAGCTTGCCAGTTCGCTCGGCAGCGATCGACGACCGCCGAATGGGACTCAGCTCGCTTTCGGCGTCGTTCGCTCGCACCTGTTCGAGCGATCTCCCGACCTGCATGTCCGCGCTCCTCGCCCCGGGCCGCTCGAGCGGGCTGCGGCTGCGGCGGCGCTAGCAGAGCACATCGGCGCCCGGCACAGCCACGCATAGTCCGAGCGGAGCGTGCGGCGATCGATGAGGCGAGGCAGAGCACTTTTTTTGCTAGCGGTTTTCGCGAGCGCTCACATTTGGAGTCAACGCGGCCGGCGGATCCGGAAAGCCTCGTAGGCACGCGATGCGACGTGCCGCGGCGAGAGACGTCGCGGCCGCGCAATGAGCAAAGCAAGACGGTGGCGAGCAGCGGATCAGAGGCAGCTACGCGAAGCCACGATCGCCTGCGGTCTGCTTCGCGATACCCGATCAGCTGTGTGCGATCGATCCGTGGATATCGCCCACCGGTGGGTACGGGGTCGCCCACGAGAGGCGATTGAAATAGATGGAGTGCGTACTGCGAGCGGCAATTGAGCTTATATTTTGCATAAAATGTCCAGTCGGGGAATTTTGTTGCATCCGTCGCCACACCTGCAAAGGTGCCGCAAATGATTAATGCTCCTTCGAAAGCGAGAGCATCGTTTTCATGAAGATTAAAGCTGGACTATCCGACTCTCAATTAGCGACGGTCTGCTGCTCGTGACCGGAGTCGCTGAGAACCAAGTGCCTACTTATTGAGTCAGTCGCGTGACACTCTTCGATTCCTACGAATTGCAATGCAGCTGCGAAGGAGTAAGGCCGCCGTGATAGTATGAGGAGGCAAGCGATCGTACTTCACGACCGAGGTCACGTGGGTTCAAATCCTGAGCTCCGGACGATTCCCTTACTGGTAACCAGCCCTGCTGCGGTCGTCAGCCGTGGACTCAGCTTTATGCCGCAGATGGACCGAGACGTCCGAGACGCAGATGGACCGAGGGACGGAGGACGTTGGCGAAAAAGTCGGGGCAGGGTGGTTGAAACGCTCCATCCGCGACTGCTTTGTGCTCAGGGCAAATTGCCATCTCTAATTCGGGATATTCCGACGCTTGGAAAGCTGCCGCCTGGGATCTGCCACCTGAGAAAGCTCTGACTCGCAGATTGCCGCTAAGCCGCTCCTAAAGCCGAACGCCGAAGGCTCATCACCTGTCGACGAGCTTGTCTGTGGGGGGGATGGGAAAAACTTAACTCCTCCACTGTGACTCCAAAAATGCGATGCCCAGCAACGAGAAATAGATGTACGACCGTGAATTCAAGCCGACTGTGAACGTGGACTCTGACGAATTAGCAGTGCTTGCATACCCAGGTGTAGGCGATCGTTTGCCTCTGGCGGAGAAACGTCGCCAGGCGGCGCTCACTCCCTCGCCTTCGCTGCAACGTCTCAGCCCGACTGAAGCCGCCCCCCCCCGCTCTCTCTCTCTGGAATCTTAGCGGCTCCATTTTAATTTAGCAGTGAAGAATATGATGAATAATAATTAATTACTATTATGCCTAACCTTAGCGAAGAGTTTTTTTAAAAGGATGCCTACCTTACAAATGAAAGCGATAGGATTAGATCTCGCTTGAAGAAAGTTACCTTAGCTTTATGCATATTTAAATTCTTAATCATCTTTATAGGTGTTCTTACCAGAATTATCAGTTCTTACCTCAACGAAGTCAATGAAATTTGTCATGTTCCCATTGTTATAGCCGGCGTGGTTCTCTCATTGGTTCAGCTAATAGCGTTGCTTCACAAATTGAGAAAGGGAAACTCTCGAAACGAATTGCCTACGACAAGTTAACAGAAAAGGTAATCAATGCGTCATCTGACGATGAGATTACTCAAGATGAGTTGCAGGAAATAACCGTTGATGGAATGAACTCTGCGAAACTAACCATGGCTGAGAGTGCTTAGCTCATCTCTTACAAAAAATCTCTTAGCGTTATGCACCGAGTATCTAATTTTACGACCTCGGAGAAGCATTATCCTAGCAACTGTATAAGCCGTCAACAAATTACTGGCACCTGTAGCCCTTCTTCTCTTTTCGCTTTCACACTCTCGATCTTCCAGCAAATGTCTAATGCTAGTGCGTAATTCTAAATGTTTACCACGTTCATCTTCTGGTTTTCCATTGAATTTTTATTTTTCATTGCGCCAACCGGTTTTTTAAACCAATCATTGCACTTTCGCTATCGCTGAATTAATTTATTAGTTTGGGCAAGTTTGTATCCCACCCACTCTCTATTTCTNCCATTTCCTGCTTCCAACTCTTTTTCCTACATGAATAATCTTACAGCAACACTTCCATTCATTCTTTCACCCATCGCAACATTCTTCTTGTTTGCAGCTCCTCTAATCATCACATTACGATTCACTATTTCTTTGAATTCTCCATTAAAATCTGATCCAGCGTCTACATTCATTACCCTCGGCCACTTAAGTTTCCATTTCGTGTAGATGATTTTTCTAGCTTTGCTCACATTTCTAGGAATACTCGTCTTTAACGATCTAATGTCTTTAAATCTGCTCATCGCATATATTATTTACCATGCATACTGGTAAAAGATTTCACTGAACAGGTAGTAAATATCTGTTTGATGCTGATAGTTTAGTATGGTAAACTAAAAGCAACCAATAGTAACATTTCGTGGTCTACTCTCGAATACTTGAAAGGAGACTGCATTATTATCATATTCTCCATCTCTTTTTCTTTCGTGTATTGCTTAGAAAGAAATTACTTCTTTTTGATAGATGGCTCCGATTTTGAAAAATTCATTGAAGGTAGAGTTAAAATATTCTGACATTTAAGCAATATTTAACGCTAAAATTTCACAATTATTTTGCATCCGCTGTCAACATCCAATAATAAGACGTAACAAGTTTATGTGTTCTTACTGCGATAAGAATGAGAACGAAAACTGACTTTGCTAGCCATGGGAAAAGTGTGTATGAAGTGTAGTGGATTGATTTGTCAGACTTATGCAAAAAGGTCTTAGGTATTTATAAAGATAAAAAAGAACGTGAAAGCATGCATTCATTGGTTGGTGGGTGTACTCATTTCAAATCTGGAAAAGTATTCTAAACTAACTGCGAATGCACTTCAGTCATTAAAAACACATGTTCAAATATATTGCACAAGGTAGTTAACGCGATGGTCATGATCTTCATTATTAGATGAAGATACAATACGGTATGCCATACGCGATAAACTGCAACACTAGTAGATATACAAGGGGCAACACAAAGCTCTGGGAACTGTCATTTTTTATTATTTCGCCTATTCTATTCATGTAACTATGTAAGAGATAAGAAGACTGATGTTTGCATTTCCAATACCACTAGTTCCGACTCTAGAATTTAGAAAATTGGAAGCATCGTAAGGCAGACAGACTTTTTTGGATGCGTCTTACGTCAAAGTACTGTGCGCAATGCAAGTTGCCCGGCCCAGTTTCCGAGTCCACCGGAAGTCGGAGCACAGCACGGCTTATCTTGGCAGCCCACATTTCACTGTCGCCTTCGCATGCTCGCTTCTTGGAATGGTGAGGATGGAAAGTCACGGATGTCGGTATGCAGTACCAGATGCCGCCAGCGTGTTTGCACCGCTGAGTTCCAGCGAACGGTGAATGGGTCGCGCAGGCAGCGAGCGGCAGCGAGGCTGGGAGGTTGCAGCAGCCAACCTGCAACGGTCGTCAGCTCCGGCTGACGGTACAAATTGGTGGAATTCATCCCATTGTTTATCTTATTATTACCCATTTGTAGGTAATAAGCTAGAGTAACAGAGTTACACCTCGTTTTATAGCTCCGTACGTAACGAAAAAGGTATAACCTAAAGTGGACAGGATTAGTAGAAGTCGCCTACCAACAAGTAGATGTTGTAGCGAATCCTTTCATATTAAAAGCTCCAGTCATCGTATCGCTAGCCTTATTAATCTTGGAATCCAGATAACTATTAACAACCAAATCGTTAGAATTAACAGCAGCGCCAACGTTGGCTAACCTTTTACCTAAACTATAATTCGTAGATGCCTTAGTTGTAGCGGATAATATTGAAGATTAAAATTTTACTGAAAATGCATTCCTTTCGATTCGTGCTCTCAGCTGCTTAGCGACAATTTTTTCAAGAGTTTTTCTCCTCAAAAGTAAAAAGTGAAGCTGGCAATATTTTTCAAGGACCTCTGCATTTAATCCAAGTTTTTCAAGTGTCGGTCTAACCACGGCAAATTTAACGGACTTGAGTAAACGTCCATTTTTTCCAGAGAACCATTAAAAATCTCGGTGATGGCTTGGGTTAGTTTCCCTGCTACTGAAGACTAAAGAGTTAAAGGTATAGAATATTTAGGTGACGAGCTCATTGGACTAGAACCTAATAAAAGTATCGCAGTGAAAACAGAAATCTTGGAAAATTCCCTAAGGATGGTCGCTGGAAAGTAAGAACCTCCCTGACTTGGCATTAAGAATCTCCTTGCATGCTTGGTTCTCCCTATTAACGCTTAACGGCCATCGAATCTAATTCTGCAGCGCCTCCCAGCGCTAGAGAGCGGCCTCGGGCAACTCCAAGCGTGGCGTGGACCTTGTGCACCCTGGTGGATCTCCAAGTGCCTACTTATTGAGTCAGTCACGTGACACTCTCACGATTCCCTACGAATTGCAATGCAGCTACGAAGGAGTAAGGCCGCCGTGATAGTCCAGGAGGCAAGGCGATCGCACATCACGACCGAGGTCACATGGGTTCGAATCCTGCTCCGGACGACCCCTTTATTGGCAACAAAGCCCGGCTGCGGTCGTCAGCCGTGGACTCAGCTTTATGCAGCAGATGGACCGAGACGTCCGAGACGCAGATGGACCGAGGGACGGAGGACGTTGGCGAAAAAGTCAGGGCAGGGTTGAGACGCTCCATCCGCGACTGCTTTGTGCTCAGGGCAAGCCAGCAGCGGCGAAATTGCCATCTGAAATTCGGTATATTCCGACGTTTGGAAAGCTGCCGCCTGGGATCTGCCACCTGAGAAAGCTCTGACTCACAGATTGCCGCTAAGCCGCTCCTAAAGCCGAACGCCGAAGGCTTGTCGCGCATCGATGAGCTTGTCTGTGGGGGGCGGGGTTGGGAAAAAAACTCAACTCCTCCGCAGTGACTCTAAAAATACGATGCCCAGCAACGAGAAATAGATGTACGACCGCGAATTCAAGCCGACTGTTAACGTGGACTCTGACGAATTAGCAGTGCTTGCATACCCAGGTGCAGGCGATCGTTTGCCTCTGGCGGAGAAACGTCGCCAGGCGGCGCGAGCTCCCTCGGCTTCGCCGCACCGTCTCCGCCCGACTGGACCACCCTCTCTCTGAATCTTGGCGGCTTTTGCCCGGAAGCGCGGTCTCGGGCGGTATGAGCGGCCGTCAGCAGGCTGGCCCGGGGCTGAATGGGGCGGCGGCCCGGCTTCCTGCGGGTGTCAGTCCCCTCCTTTCCTCCGGGGGTAAAGGTATCTCGCACTTCAGGATCCAGGTCGCGAGTTCGACTCTTCGAGCGGGCAATCGTTCACACTAAGCGAAAGTTGGATGATAGCTGCTGAATGTCTTTTTAATATATGCGAACGAGGCCACTAAATCGTAGTGATTTTGCATATATGTTCTCACACAACAGACGGCAGAGACCCAGATCGGCCCCTCCCACGCCTAATCACAGCTACTTTGGACAGCAATTAGTGGGTCCCTGTGATTCTTCCTTGAAGTGCTTCTCTGTGCTGACACTGTGCATGCTGCCACTAACCACATTTGCATGCTGACACTGTGCATGTCACTCCTAACCATGTTACTCATTTTGTTTCTTTATCAAGCATGATTTTACTCACCATTCAATCGCATTTCCCTTTGCAGCAAATGTAAAGCACCTAGAGAGGGATTCAGTTCTCTGAGGGGGCTTTATCAAGTGCATTATTATTATTATTATTATTATTATTATTATTAGCAGTGCACCAACCGCCATAATTCACAGCAGACATGTTTCATGAAGCTGCTATACCAATTGAATTATCAAACTGCACTGAGGAAATGTGAACCTATATAAACTCACGCCGCTGCTCACGGGTATTCTCATGCGATCAAACTGCAGAGGTCACGGCCACTACCTCAATCAGCTGCTGCAAGTCCACCGCTATCCGACACTAAACGGCTGCATTTAACCCAAGTTTGCTCGCACGTTCTTGGAACCGTACTTATTAACTATTAACTATTCGTTGAACTTAAGCATTAAGGCTATTTGTATAATCAGCAATGTGATCGCACGTGGGATATCTGTGGTTGTGGCTGCATGCACAATCTATAGTATGATGAAATTGGTAAACTTAACGATGAAAAAAAAGATACTAATACATCTTTATCCTTTTTAGCTAATACATCTTTTTAACATAGAAAATGGATGGCGATGTAATTATTCAAAATGTAACCAACCGTGCAAAGAGAAATTTTGGCTACTCGAGACGTACTCGAGGTTACGTCTTACCTTGCATTACGGTAAAAGATTACCTAGAAAACATTCTCAATATTATGAAATACCAATAAACCATCTCCACACTCCCGCCGCGATGCTAATTACATTCATACAGTTGATCAATACTTGTCTCCATTACCAGACTTAGTCTCCATCAAGTGTTATATTTCATTCTTGACAGAATCAAATCCACTTCTTAGTTACACTCTCGAAGTTTCTTCCATTTCCTCAGATTTCTTCGTCGATTCATTTTAATTTAGCAGTGAATAATATGATGAATAAGAAATTAATAATATGCCTAACCTGAGAGAGGAGTTTGTTAAAAGATGGGTGCCTACATTGCAAATGAAAGCGATTGGATTAGATCTTGTTTGAAGAAAGTTATCTTAGCTTTATGCATGTTTCAATTCTTAATCATCTTTACTAGTGTTCTTACCGCAACTATTAGTTCATACCTCCACGAAATCAAGGAAATTTTGCATGTTCCCATAGTTCTTGCCGGTGTGGTTCTCTCATTGGTTCAGCGAATAGCGTCGCTTCAAAAATTGAGAAAAGAAAACTGTCGAAACGAATTGCCATCGATAAGTTAACAGGAAAGGTAATCAATGTATCATCCGGACAGTCAGATTACTCCAGATGAGTTGCAGGAAGTAATCATTGATGGAATGAACTCTACGAGACTAACTACGATTGGGAGCATTAGGCTCTTCTCTTACAAAACATCTCTTAACGTTATTTACCAGATATCTAATTGTATGACGTCGCAGAAAAAGTACCCTTACAATTTTATAAACCATCAAAGATTAATTGACGCCAGTATCTCTTATCCTCTTTTTGCTTTCACCCTTTTTATCTTCCAGCTAATGTCAAATGCAAGTTCCTAATTCTAAACGTGTGTCACCTGCGTATTCAGGCTTCACCTCAAACCTTTTTATCACATCCACCGAATTTTTAACCATCATTTCAGTTTCGCAGTAATTCAAGTAATCGTTCAAATAAATTGATTACCCCGGGCAAGTTCTCAACCCACTCTCTATTTCTTTCTCCATTTCCCGCTTCCAGCTCTTTTTCATACTCACGCTCGAGTAAACTCTCAGCAAAAGCTCCATTCATCATTTCACCCATCGCGAAATTCTGCTTACTTAATGCTCTTCTAATCATCACATTACGCTTCGCCGTTTCTTTTTGAATTCTCCTTTAAACTCCGATCCAGGATCTGCGGTAATTATCCTCGGCCACTTGAGTTTACCTTTCTAGTAGATGCTTCTTATAGCTTTACTCACATCTCTAGAAATCTTTGTCTATAATGGTCTCGCATCTTTATACCTGCTCCTCATATCTATAGCGCCCAATGCATTCTGGTACACTTTAACGTTGGACAGGTAGAGATTATCCGTATGATGCTGACAGTTTGGTATGGTAACAGAAAAGCAGCCGATAGGAATATTTCTCGGTCCACTCTTAAATACTTGACTGATGATGATAGCTTTCCCGTCATATTCTCCATCTCTCTTTCTTTCATTTAATGTTTAAAAAAAATCTTTTTTTAATATAGGGCTTGCATTTGAAATTCATGTAAAGTAGCGTTAAAATCTCTTGACATTTAAAAAATATGTAAAGCTGAATTCATAGTAGTTTTCATTCGCTGCTAACCTCTAATCAGAAGACGTTACAAGTGTGTGTGTTCTTACTGCGAAAAGGATGAGAATGAAACAGACTTTGATAGCAATGGCGAAGCGTGCATGCAGTGTTACGGATCGATTTGAAAGACTTTTTCTAAAAAGTCTCAGGTATTTTTAAAGATAAAAGATAATGTGAAAGCATACACTCATTGGTTGATGGATGTACTTTGCTGCATCATTTTCAGCCTATTCGCGTCGTCAGGGTCCTGTATGGAGTATAAATTAGCTGTACCACTCCTCCGCTTAAAGACAGTTATCGACAGAAGCTTTATCTCTGCAGGTCCTAGACTGTGGAACTCGCAACCACAATTCTTACGCAACGACAACTACTCTCCTACTGCCGACTATGGCACATCCTTTTCAGCGGTCCTGAGCTGCTACTTCTATGCTACTCACTACCTCAACTGCTCTCCTGACTCATCATCTGCTATGATTCCCACTTTCTCTTTGTTGCGTGATACGAAGTCTGTTGGCTACTGAATGCGTACCGAAAGCCGCTTAGGCTGGAGTGCGCTATAAAAAACTCTCCTGCGTATCACCCACATGGTCTTTATGACTTTACGGAGTTACAGACGGAGATACATTACATTAAAGTACTCATTCCAAATCTGGAAAAGTGTGCTTAACTAACTGCGAATGCACTCCATTCATTAAAACACATGTCCGATATATTGTACAGGGTAGTCGAAGCAATGATCATGATCTTTGCCACTGCTAGATGCAAAAGGAACATCACGCAATTCTGGAAACTATCCTAATAATTCGCCTATTCTTTTCATGTAGCTATGTAGGAGATTAGGAGAGTGAGGTTTGTGTTTCCAGTACCACTAACTCCAACTGAAATTCTAGTCAACGCTGCTTGATATCTACACCCTTCATTAACATTAATTATCCTGATGTCTCAAACTCCATGTAAACAAACAATCATTAGTGGAGGTTTATCATTTTGGTCCAATTGTAGCTGGTAGAGAAAGGTATTCACATTACAGCTTAGTCCCAGGTTATGATAGCACTACTACTTCATTAACCCTTCTACCAATAGCTGTGTCAACATTGGATTTTTTAATAGTATAGGTGGATTGGTGGGATTCATCCCGTTGATTATCCTATTATTACTCATGTTGACGACATACCCCACGTTATCAGAATTACATCTCGTTTCATAGTTCCATAGGCAATGCAAAGAATATAACCTAGAGTGGACGGAGTAGTAGAAGTCGCGTTCCAACAAGTAGACGTTATTGTGAATCCTTCCGTATTCAAAGCTCCAGTCATCGTCTTGCTAGCTTTATTGACTTTTGAATCCAGTTGACTTTTAACAACCAACCCTTGGAATTAACAGCAGCGCCAACGTTAGCTAATCTTTTACCTAAGCTATAATTCTTAGATTCGGTCGTTGTAATGGATAATCTTGAAAAGTTGTTATCCGCATAACTTTAGTTCACAGTATCTCCAGGATTAAGTTATCCCTTACCATTTACAACTGAATTGCCATTCATATCCAAGTCTGTACAGCTCATTCCGTAGACACTTGCAATATAGTCTGATTTTCTCCGAGCATTCTACATTATACATTTCAATTTGAGCTTTATTTACTACTTCTGTGACTTATGGTACTATACTCTTAAATCTGTCTTTCTCAGGTTCTCTGACGCTTTGTATACACATTTTTTAACGTAAGAGTTAAAATCTTATCATTTTCTTTCCCTTTTTATTATTGAATCTGCCGTGTTCAGATATTGGACTAAACGTTAGTTCGCAATGACTCTTATAATTGAGAAGATATAAAATAAGGATTTACTGATTGGAATGCCAATGTGTCTTCTTCCATGGGATTTCTAAATTTACCTGCAGAGATATAATCTCGGGGCTTATTAAAGAAAAATAAATCTGGAATGCAGGTCTTTAATTCGCAAAAGAAGCATTCGCTGGTTTCTAAAACGTGCAAGCCTAGTAGATATCGCGCTTCATATTGCGGAAGATCTCTTCAGTCAAGTGAGTAGACCTTAGACAGTTTCTTTCTACAAGTTTTTCAAACTCTCGATCATGAATCATACCATCAGGACTATAACGATAGCATTCATCCTCAGAAAAGCAGTCATTAGCGTTAGCTATCATCCTGTTAAATATCATTTCTAGTAATTTTGCGACTATAGGTTCAAACGTTTTTCCAAAAAGTAAAGGTGCTCTTACTTCTTTGGATTGATTGCTTATGTATTTATCCTTTTTTTCTTAATACCATTTCTTAAATAATCTTTTCGTCGACTTTTACATTTCCAAAGATTCCATCGTCACCTAGTATCGAATATACTTCAGATCGACCGATGTTTAATCACATAAACTTTAACCACTCATCAGTACATTGTTTAATTTATCTACAATACAAAGTAGTTTATATTAATCTACGGAAATTTGAATTGTGTGTGTGGTTTCAATGCTCTGAAAGCAGCACCATCGCCATTAACTATGAGATTGAGTTACGTTTGAGAAATCATAAGGTTATGAACTTCATAGCCGCTAGCATTGGAATTAGTCTTATATATAGTAGTGACATCTAGAATATCAGTGTCCCTTAGAACTCGTTTAATCTCAAATCGATAACGCAGTTTGAAAGGATACAGAGCGCCGTAATCAGGAAGGGAGATTTCAGTTCCAGCTACTTTTTTGCTGACACCTAAGAATTGTTTTTTAAACCGAGTGAAATCTCTGTAAGCGATACAGTATTGAGCTTGTGGGAAGCTGTTTACGACGGCATCAGCTCCTGTTATCGGCTTCCACCTGCAGGTCGCACTGCAATGCTTTCTACGGTAGCGTGATTGAAATCTGCATTATTAGCGGTGTAGCTATTATACTTATTCGTATTTTGAAGTGCAAATATGAGCCACCTAACTTTTTCAGCTTGCGCTTGATCGTTAAAACCTATACGTTTGCTGAAGACCATCAGTTCTAGGTGAGATTTTCACGCCTTCAATTCCTGTAAATGAGATTAATTCTGCCATTCGACTCTCGCGTTTCATCGATCAGAGATCTTTGTACTTAGATGCTAGCCTTAAGTTCAGGAATAACTTGGCGGAGCGAGTCGAGGAATACTCTAGCACCCCGCTAGCTGCATGAGCTGCAGAATGAAGCCGCAAGCGAGTAGTCACAGGAAGAGCGGCCGCAAAGTGAAACGTAATCATGTGCTCCAGACGCTCCACTCTGTAGAGTGAGTTCAATGTTTGTGTTCAAATATTCGCATCCATGTCTGCTCAGAATCCAGAGATCCAATCTGAAGGTATAATTCTACTGAAGAATCCATTCGGTTGAGCTGGAGATAGTGGTGCTAGCTTCCTCATTGTTCACCCTACATTTGTTGCACCAGCATCGGCGCACGTGAGACTACAGTGTCAGGGGCAAATGCAACTGGATTACCTCTTACAGCTGAAGGATGGTAATGTGTTTCCGCAGCGTCTTAATCCTTTCTCCCAAATGATGCTAACTCCTCACCCCTATTCTAATCACTACGATACAACATTGTTCCTAGAACTGTAGAAGTTATAGCCATTCCATAGTTGGTATTATAAGATTCAGCATCTAATCTTCAAATTCGTAATCTCATTTGATCGAAAAGCTCCGTTTTTAACGAATGTGACACCACTATCTGCAGGTGCTTGTAAACCAACATCGCTAACAGGTGCTTGTTAGCCAGCTGGCTGAGCTGCAGCACCCTTCTAAACTATATAAATCCTTCAAACAATAAGTAAGCGTCAGAAAGTACAAAGTAATCCATATTCCTAGCTTCTACGAAGGCCGTCGTATGCAGTATCTCATCTAGCTCCGAATCCATTAAACCATAATTAATACATTCCATTATAATATGTGTAATCTATTTAATAAATGTATGTATATTTAATAGATAATGCAATATATATTAATAGATAAATATATATATATATATATATATATACTAATATTATATAGTAGTACTTAAAATGTGTATCTTCTTTTTTCTAACGCATGAACTGCCGCCAATTTGACTTGCAGATGCACAGCCCTTCTGTATGACTTTAGAATAAGTTTTATATGAAGAAGGTTGGATCGCTCTTCTCTCAGTTTCTTTCAACCTAGTTTCTCGTTCTTTCTGAACTGTGGCTCGTCGTCGAACTGTCCGATTCTTTGTACATTACAAGATCGCTTATATCGGGTCGCCGTTCATAATCCGCTTCTTCTCTATCCCATTGCGTTTTCTTATATTTATATTCTCCGTGTTCTCTCCTTTGGATAGTCCGCTTACGCTCAGCCTTTCGCGCGCATCAACGTTTTGCTTTTGCTTCTCTTCATATTTCTTAAGTTTTGCAGCCTACGCAATCGTCTTTGAATGTCTTTCACTTCTTTTGCATATAGGCACTCATTAACTTTATTTACATTCGCAACATCGCAGCGTCGACTGTTATTTTCACTCCATCAATGATATACTTGCCATTTTTGTTACCGAAACCAGCTCATTTTTTATCTGCACAGATACCGCGTCAACAGCTGCTGCTCCAACGACTGTTTTTCCATTGCATTCACCCAGGCGCTTTAGAAAAGCCCATCGTGCCCACTATGTTTAGTCTTATCTAATTTCATCAGTGACTACGGTTTTTCCAATAGTAGCTACGGTTATTTCCATCTGATCTGTTAAACTAGATCGTAACTTGCCG